>JABAYD010039479.1:0-14965 GCA_014822095.1 Diplotaxis tenuifolia | reverse complement strand
TGTATGTCACACAACCACCTGGGTATGTGACACAAGGAAAAGAAGAAAAGGTGTTGAGGCTACACAAGGCTTTATATGGTTTAAAATTCAAGGGCGTGCTATGGAAGGATAGATTCATACTTTCTTCAAAATGGGTTTGAGAGGAGTATGAAAGATGCAGTCTTATACATCAAGAAGTGAGTCTACATGTGGATGATATAATCATCACCGGAGGCAATGTTAAGATCATCAACACATTCAAGGAGAAGATCAAGTCACGGACATTCTCACAAAGGCATTGGGGAGTTCAAGGCTTGAAGATCTCAGGAAGCAACTTGGAATAAAGTCGAGATATGGTTAAAGAGGGATATCTCTCCTTAATACATTTAAATTAGTTAGTTATTACATAAAGAGTTGTAACTCTTCATGTTGTGTCTTTTGGATAAAGAGTTGTGTCTTGTATTACAATGATTCAATCTCTATATAAAGGTCAATCATTTGTTGTAAACAATATCTCAGATCATCACAGAATCTCAATAATATCTAAATCATTTCAGACAAGAAAATTCGTCTAAACTTTCTGGAATATTTTCATTTTGTTCTTTCTTTTGTATTCGTGTTTATTTCGTATTCGTGTGGAGTGATCTTTGTATAACACAAACGTTTGTTAAAAGATTAACATTTACCATGACAACACGACAAATACTCACCAACGCTTTTCTTGAGACAAAACTCACAGTCCCTTGAAGAAACATCAGGTGTACATTGCATCATTGCGTACATAGTTTCGAGCGTACATTTGAAGCAGCAGCAATTGTACGGACCATTAACTCGTCATAGACTCTATCAAACTTTGTCATATTAGCATCAGTATCTCCTATATCTCTGGTATTGTACAGAGCTTGTGATGGTTCGATAAGGAGTGATCCAGAGAAGGAAATGTTGGAATAACGTACCATACAACAATCTGGCCATGTATAAGCTTCTGTCTGGTTAGGACAGCTTTGTGATAAGCTGTCTGATGCGCCTTTGATGCAATCTGAACCAGACTTTGGTTTAGTTCTAGGGATGCACATACCAATGAGGAATACTCTGTTGGGGGTTTGACTGATCGAGGATTTGAAGAAACCATTGTGAGATGTAACATTAGAAGCAAGAGAAGAGAGGATCCGACGACGGTTTAAGTCGTAAGTAGAATTGGGTTTAAAGAAGCCATTGAAGCAGATTTCTTGTGCAGAAACAGAATCAAATGCTATGAGGGAAACTAAGAACAGTGGTAAAAATGAAGTCCTGAGCTTCATACTCTCAAGATCAAAACCAAAGGCTGTTTATAAGTTAGATTGTTAGAAGTTAGAGAAGGTCAACAACTTCAAATACTGTATGGATTTTTTCTGCTGATTTATTGTTAAGAAAAAATTAGAGAAAATGACAGATTAGTTGACTTATGAGGAACCTACACGCTGGTCAAACAAAACGACAAGACATAATGAGACCCTACTCTGATATTGATGAAAGCTATTACTAGTTTTACCAATAATATGGACCCGAACACTCTGTATCGCATCAAGAATAGATAGAATAATATGATACTTAGGAAATTAAGCAACTAGATTTTGAATATGGTCTGAAGAGCGATGTTATGTTACTCTGTTTAACATCAAATACGCAGAGAAATAAACATTAAAAAAAATGAAACATGAAGAGTTTGAGAACTGATATCGGTAATTGAGTCAATAGCTGCAAAGCAGTCACTAAAGGAACTTTAAACCTATAAAAGGAGTTTACTAGAATGACATTGGTTTATTCGTGTACTACTAGAATGATTCTTCTTTTAAAAAAAAAAATAATTTAACTGTATTTTATGTCTATAATATGGTCTATACTCGGTAATTGCGATAGATTTATACATGAAAAATCGGTATTATACAAGTTTGCCATTCTTTTTTAGCGGCAGCAGTTCTTTTGCGCACCAAAAAAACTGTCGTTATGAAAGTCTGCTATAGAAATCGGTCATCTCGTTAAAAAACGTGTCATCTTCATCAGCAGACTTTCTAGTTTATGGCAGACTTTAGTGACCATGAAAGTTTTTTTTTTTGAACCCTACTTAAATTGGCGTCCACTTTTCCTATATAAATCTCCTTGTTCAGGCCACGGAGGCGATTAGTCGGCCGAGTAAACGTTATAAATGTAAAATGACACCACAATATAGTACTACAGAAGATAACTCTATAGACAAAACAATACAAGGAAACATCTATACTTTATTAGAATCTTCTTTTTACAATCTATTACAAGACTTGCTTATCAGCTTTTACACGTCTAGTCTTGCCGTCAAGTACTTCAGCCACTGCTTCAGCACGACCCAAGAACACTTCCAAGAGTTTCTCTCTCTATAAGATCAGCCTATGTGTCTCTGTCTTTGTCTCTCTACAGACGACCCCTTTGTCATAAGATGCACTTACCAACTTTTGATGACTCCAATTTACTAAGTGTGAGTTAAGATATCTCAGAGTAACAACAAGGTTCAACCTTTCACTTTAAGCTGGCACAGATTGCACACTCAGGGCATATAAAGACAATGATTGGGAAGGTTTTCCGAATATAAGAAGGTCGACAAGAGGTTTCTGCACTTTCTTAGGCTCCAATTTAACCCCATGGTCTGTTTAGAATAAAATTTAGTATCACAAAGCTCCACTAAATCTGAGTATAGAACACTTTCTGATACTGAAGCAAAAACCATTGGGCTGGCTAATCTTCTTAGAGAAATTGAAATATATCAACCTTTACCTCATGAGTTATACTAAGACAGTGTATCTTTCAGACACTCCAGAGATGCACAAGAAGTCTAAACATTTGGGGAAAGGTAGCACAAGGAACACTTATAGTACATCACATCTCATCAGCTTATCAGTTAGTGGATATTTTCACAAAATCATTACCAATACAAAGCTTCAATGATCTAAGGCTAAACTTGGTCACCCACACGAAGTTTGGGGGGGGGGAATGGTAGCAGTAAAATCAAGGAACAAAGGTCCAAACGAATTCACTCTAAAGAGGACATGCGAATAAGCCTATTAAAAGACAAAGCTGCAAAGGTTGAAACAAGGTTCACAAATAACGTACATAGTGGGCTTGTGGAAGAAGGAGGTAAGAAACCCATTCGTTGCAACAGAACGACAACGGCTACTTTATCTCTTGGAAATGAAAACAAATAAGAATGCAGAAGTGATCCTACAATGTTCAGAAAAGCAAAGTCAATAGCAATTCATAACATATTTGATTTTCTTGGATCCAATGCTGAGATGGATCCCTAAACACACAGTTGTTAATCTTGTTAGGGTTTTCAGTCTATTTTATATATAACAAAGAGATTTTAACAATTTAATTTAAGCAAGAAATGGAATGAAATGTGAAACGGCCTGGAGATTCTTTAGTATGCTTTTCATCAGGTTGGTAGATTCATAGAAAATCAAACAAAAGGAAAAACAAGAAAAATATGTTGGGAACAAAGTTTGAGAACTATACTTGAAAATTTGTTTTGAATACAAACAGACCTACACAGCACTAATGTCCGTTACTTTGTGGGTTCCTCGGACTTGATGTGTTCAAACGGATTCTCCACTTGGAGCAGAATTCACGGAACTGATGGGAGATAAACTGCGAGCCGTTGTCATTTACGATTTCGTATGGAAGACTATGACGGCAGATGATATTCTTCCATATGAACTTCTAGACTTCCTTCTCCGTGATGCCAGCGTATGACTCAGCTTTGATCCACTTTGTGAAGTAGCCCGTGTGAACGAGGATGTAACGCTTTTGCCGAGATGGGGGCATTGGGCCGACGATATCCATCGCCCAACGTATAAAGGGATATGGTGTTGTCATAGTTCAGAGCATCTCAGTCGGGCAGTGAATGGTTGACGCGTGCCGTTGGCACTTTTCCTATTGTCGTGCATATGATTCGCAATCGGAGACCATCGTTAGCCAGTAAAAACCTAAGCTTCTGACCTTGAGGGCGAGAGCTCGTTCGCCAGAGTGGTTACTTCCTGCTCCTTCGTGAGTTTCAGCCATGACGAGGTACGTCTCTTCACCTTGAAGACATCGGAGAAGGATCTTATTCGTAGTCCATCGGTGAAGTGAGCCATCGATGACGAAGTCGTTCGTGCTGCGTGCTTTCAGTCGCCTGGTGTTCCACTTCTCCGTGGGAAGTTTGCCGTTGGCAAGGAAATCGATGAGCTCGGTTCGCCAGTCTGGTGCGGTCTCGTCGGCTTGTTGAATCGCAAGGATGAGATCGGTCTCAGTGGATGCTGCTTCACCAGAAGTGTCTACACTCGGTTTCTCAATGCTATGGATGAGAATCTTCCTTTGGACCTGATCGCGAAATTTTCTGCCCAGCGCTGCAAGGGCGTCGGCGCATACGTTCTCCCCGCGAGAGACTTTGACTAGCTCGAAGAATTTGAACTTTTTAGCGAGGTCTTGCACGACCTTTAGGTATGCGCCCATCCTTCGTTTTGAGTTTCGTAGTCGCCACTGAACTGACTTGTGACCAACTGGGAATCGCAGTATGCGCTTACCCATTTTGCATGAACTGCTTTTGCGAGGCGCAACCACCTATGAGCGATTCATATTTTGCTTCGTTTTTTGAGGCTGCAAATCCCAGACGGAATGATTGCCTTATCAGCTCTCCAGTCGGAGATTGTAGCTGGACTCCTGCCCTTGATCCCTTGTTCGTAGAAGATCCGTCGACGTAAAGAATCTAGTTTTGACTCGGGAGTGTGAGGTCTTGCTTTAGCTCGGGTGAAAGTTCAACAATGAAGTCGGCCAACACTTGCGACTTGGCTGCTGTGCGTTACGAAATACTATGTTGTGCTCACTCAGCTCGATCGCCTACTTGGACAATCGCTTGGACTGATTGGTATTCTGCATCACTATGCGTAGAGGTTGGTTCGTCACTATTTCAATCGTATGGGACTGAAAGTAAGGGCGGAGCTTTCTTGGCGAGGTAACGACTGCCAATGCCATCTTTTCGAGGGTTAGATAGCGCGTCTCGGAGCCAGTCATATGATTGCTGGTGTAGAATATGGGATTTTGCTCGCCTCGATCCTCCTTGATGAGGGCACTGCTGACTACCGTCGTAGAGACTGCGACGTATAAGCATAGTGTATCCCCTGCTTCTGGCTTGCCCAATACCGGCGGTGTGGTTAAGTAGACCTTGAGTTGGGTGAAGGCCTCCTCGCACTTGTCATCCCAGATGAACCATTTATTTCCGCGTAAGAGCTCATAGAAAGGGAGGCACTTGTCGGTTGACCGAGAGATGAAGCGATTAAGCGCAGCGATCCTTCTTGTTAGTCGTTGGACTTCCCGACAGTTCTTCGGACTTGGGAGGTCGAGGATTGCCGAGATCTGTTTCGGGTTTGCCTCAATCCCTCGCTGCGTGACGATGTAACCTAGGAATTCGCCGGATTAAACCCCATATGTGCAATTCGCGGGGTTAAGCTTCATTCCATACTCGTTCAATGTCTTGAAGCATGCATGCAGATGGTCTGGATGGTCCTTAGCTCGACGCAATTTGACCATCATGTCATCGATGTATACTTCCATCGTCTCGTCCAACTTGTCCGAGAACATTCGGTTGACAAGGCGCTAATAGGTCGCTCCGACATTCTTCAGGCCAAAGAGCATTACGTTGTAGGCAAATGTATCCATGTTTGTTATGAACGCAGTCTTCTCTCGGTCATCCGGGTGCATTGATATCTGATTGTATCCCGAGAAGGCGTCAATGAAGGATAAGAGCCCGCTGCCGGCGGTTGATTCCACTAGTCCTTCGGACAGGCTTTGTTCAGATCCGAAAAATTGACACATACACTCCACTTCCCATTCTTTTTCTTCACGACCACCGGATTTACGAGCCATTCAGGGTAGCACAACTTCGAGATGGATCCTGCTTTGAGCAATCTCTCGACTTCTTCGTTGACTACTTTGGATCGTTCTGGCCCGAACTTGCGCCACTTCTGTCGAATAGGCTTGAATAGGCATGGGCATTCGGGGTCCCAATCGGGTTTTGGTTTTATCCAATCGGGTTTCGATTTTTCGAGTTTATAAAAATTAGTCTCATTCGGATTATATAAAAGTTTGGTTCGGGACCAGTTCGGGTTCCATCGGGTTCGGGTCGGAATTAGTAAATCTTCAAAGAATCGGTATAACCCGTTATACTTTCGGTCTAAAAATACTTGATTTGTACCAACTTTGTAACCAAAACATAAGTAAAATTGGTTCTTCGGATTTAAAAAACCTGACTTTTACTTATTTTGTAACCAAAATATCAGTGAAACTGATTCAAAAAAAAAAAGAACATCAAATATCATCGTGCAAAATCAAACGAAAAGTAAATATAGTTATTAATATAAGAAAACCAAATAATTGAAAGCATAAACCGAAATCCAAGTTCTCATGAAATGAGAAACATTATTCAATGAAAAGAAAACTAAATCTAAAAATTTCAGGCTTTAACCGCTACTTTCAAGTATCAACCTTAATATAATAGATAATTATTTTAGATATTAAATAACATTTTAAAGTATTTTGGATACATATTAGAAATTGAGATCATGTTTAGTACATATTATTTTGAGATTTTGAATGTTTCGGATTCTATCGGATATCCATTTAGATTCGGGTTCGGTTCGGTTCGGATAATACCAATAACCCAAAATACCATAAAACAAGATCCATTCGGTATTTATGTCGGGTTCTGATCGGATCGGATTCATTTTTATCGGATCATGTTCGGTTTGAGTTTTCGGGTTCGGTTTATTTGCCCAGCCCTAGGCTTGAAGGTTGGGTCGACATTCAGCTCGTGCGAGGTGATCTTTGGGTCGGTCAGCTTCATATCGGAGGTGGTCCACGCGAAAGTTGAGAGGTTTTTCTTGAGAAAAGTGATGATCGTCTGCTGCATCCGCCAGATATAAGGGCACCGATCCTCACGACCTTGGACGGGTCAGAATCGTCGATCTGGATCTCGATGACCTCGTCCTTTTGGGGAAAACTTCTGAATTTGACGGGCAATGGCATTTACTTGCGGGGGTGGCCTTTGGAGTTTAACGTTTGTGACGAGGAGATCGGGAGCTGCCTCCTGGTCAACGCGTATCGTCTTGATGCGTCCATCGTTCCCTTGGAACTTGATGCATTGATGGTAGGTCAAAGAAATTGCCTTCATCGAGTGGAGCCAAGGTGTTCCCAGGATTACATGGTATGGTGCATCTGTCGCGACAACTAAGAACTTGACTACTCGTGTGACTCCTCCAGCGAAGACTGGAAGGCGAATAGTCCCAATCATTTCTTCCGAGACCCCGTTAAATCCAGTTAATGACCGGTTAGAGGGTTTGAGCAAACGGAAATCAACTCCCATCTTCTCGAGTGTTTTGTGGAAGATAAGGTCAACCGAGCTGTCCGTATCAATTAAGACTTTGGTGACTTCACATGCTACGATACCGAGCTCGACTAGCAATGGATCATTGTGCGGCATGTTGACCCCAATCGCGTCCTCTGCTGAGAAGGTAATCGTTGGGTCGTTTTTCGGGCATTATCGGCCACCACTACGATATCTTTGGTTGCCGCTGATGATTATTGATCGATCGGACCGACCCACCGCAAGGGGGCGATCCGCCCATGATCACATTGATATGTTTTCTACGGATCTGGTCACGCCATTTTGTGGCGCAATTTCGTGAGTTGGAATCTTGTCGGCAGCCTTTGCCTCCAAATGTAGTCGAAGGTCGGAGATTTTTGATCGACTCAACTTTATGCGGAGATCCTCTTCCTTTGAGTTGAGGACTGTTTGAAGATCCATGTGGCAGTGATCAGTCTCGACCTTCCTCGCTTTAGAGGTGTTGATCTTAGCTCGGAGGTCGACAGAACCTGTAGTTGTTGCTGTAGACGGCACTTCATCGGTGATGCCGCCTTTTCGCTTAATTTTGTGCCGTAAATCCAAGATACATAGCGTGTCGTTTGTTTGGGTAGCAGGTTGAGTGTCAAGGTATCGACGGAGGTCAGTTGAGGGCAAGTTAGCCTCGTCGTCGATTAAGAACTCGGGACGAGTGAGTATGACCTCAACTCGGCGTCGATTCTTTAGCTGTTCTTTGTCAGAGAACGAGTCTCCCTTTTCGTGTGCTACCGCAGCAGCCTGCGCCGTATTGGTCTTTGCTTCAGGTTGTGGAGTCTTGCCCTGCGACTTCTGAGCTCTCTTGTTTTTGGTTTTGCTCCAGTTTTTGGTGCTCTGTGGCTTCTGTTTTGGCTGCTCGATATCGAGTTTGCCGCTAGCAACGGACGAGAGGAACTGCTCTTACAGGACTTTGCATTCCTTCGTGTCATGCCTCTTGGACTGATGGTAAGAACACCATTTATCGGCTTTGTCGGCTTTATCTGTTTCTACAAGGGCTGAGCTCGCTGGTTCATGTGAAGCTTGGGGTTTTCTCTCTTCAGAACCAGGCTGAAGTCTGTAGGATTTCCATCCTCTCCCTCGGATCTCCACTGACGAACCGGCTGACTGGTTAACCAGGTAAACGCAGGGGCGTGCTGTCGAGGTTCCACTCGCGTTTCAGGCGCTTTAGCCGTCGACGTCCCTCCTCGTTTTTCTGCGTTCTGCTTGCTTATTATTGCCTTGGTGTCTTCCTTCATGAGTGCACGTAGAGGGTGTTCATGAGGGGATTTACAGCGATTGCATCAGGGACTTGCACTTTCGCTACGATTTCTTTGAACTTCTCCATAAATCTGCGGAAGCTTTGTCCCGATGATTGAGAGAGATGCCAGAGGTCAGAGACTATGGCTACTTCTCGGGAGAACCTGATGTAATTTTTGAGGAAGGTCGACGACAAGTCTTGAAAACTGTCGATCGAATTTTCGGGTAAGCTGGTTAACTAGTTGAGTGCTACACCCTTGAGAGTCTCGACGAAGAGCTGGCAGAAGCCTGCGTCTCGTTCCCCTGGCGCAAAGTTTGGATGTCGCATCACGACGTTGAAAGACGTAATATGAGCGATCGGATCTGAGAGGCTGTCATATGTTGGCAAGCAAAGCTTCTCTATCGGCTTAAGTCGGACATCTGTGATCTTGCTAGTGAACGGTGTTTGGAGAGTCTCCGCGAGGATACTTTCGATAAGCGGGGCGTAGGTAGTGACACCGTGAATTTTTGCGTTGATGTCCAGGAGTGCTTTCTTAAGAGAGGCTATCTCCTGGATAGTCTGTAGATCTGCCTCGCCGGGAGCGTTAGCTCGCTCTTCGGTGACTTGCGCTGGCGTATCGGCGACTCGAGCTCGCGTTCCGGTGACCTGTACGGTTGGGTTGATCGTAGCATTGGTGTTATGCACCAGCTGTCGTTGGACTGTGTCAATGGCAGCCATCGCGGTAAGAGGCGTGAGGAGGGCTGCTATGGCATTAAGCTTCTCGGTCGTTGCTTTCTGAGCTTCTTCTTGACGAGCGAAGTGCTCCATGATGGTATCAACAAAGGTCGGAGCGAGTGGTGCAGCGGTAGTCGGAGTAGGTGCTACCACTTCGACTTCCTCGCCGAAAGTCGACTCGTTAATAGGACTCATAGCTTTGTTGACGCTACTTTGCTATGCCCCATGGTGGGCGCCAACGGTTCGAACCGAGTACGGTCTTTTATCATTGAGAAGGTGACGGAACTCGTCGGTGGGTTATGACAAAGGCGGTTATACTACAAATGGCGAAACAGTAACTTTTATTGATGAAAGAGTTCGGTTACAAAATAAGGAAACAAGAGACGAGGCGGCGTCACTCGGAGAGCTTAGCCGTGTGGGACAAGTCAGAAGAAAGTACAGAGTGAAAATCCTAATTCTATCCGCCTTGTTAGTGGATATGATTACGGATCCTTTTTTTGTTCCCCTCTCTCATCTTTTTATAGCGAATTCTCCTGGCTTAGCGAGATGTTCGCGTGTTCGAAGGGCTTCTCGCCAGATGGGTCTTGATTGGCCCGCTAAGGTGAATGCCTTAGCTAAGTGTCGTTAACTCGACTAATCACTGGGGTTATCCGACTTAAGCTAGATCAGTCTCTAATCATCCGTAGCATATACTCATTGGGATGAATCTCAAATGGATCAAGCCTATTATCCAGTAGACCTTATGAGGGGGAGTAATCCACCTCCTACACATTTTAATCCTGTAAAACCTCAAGATTCATTGATATCAGTTTAAATGCTTGTTTTTCATACCATGAAACAAAATAAGAAGCTTGTAGATCAAGCTTCACTCATTAGTAAGATATGCACGCATCCCCATTATGGTCACAAATGAAATGTATATGCAACTTTGCAAATTTGTTAAACCGGAAGATTAAATTGATTTAAACCAAATTTAAAAATTAATTAAAACCCAAAATAGTCTACACCGAAACCAATAAAAAAGTAAACCAAAATCTAAGAGAAATTAACCAGAATTCGAGTGGATATGTCTGGTATAATATGTGTGGCCCAATCTAATCTATACTAATAAAAGGGAAGACACCCTCGAAAAATTTATTGATGGAGGTTGTCTGCAACCTCATTAATGGCATTTTGGTAATTTTTTCAGCCCTACATCTATATTTATACCGAGTGTTACAAAATCATATCGCATATTACACATATAATACATATACCCGATTTATCCTCTCTCTTCCCATTAATTACTCTAACCATATTCCATAATATATTTCATACATTTATATTGTCTTATACACCTTATGTTACACAGTTTCAATCTATAGATTGACTACATTATATTTTTTTTGTTTACATTTTTTGGTATATGCATCATATATCGTCTTTATAAACTACTATTGTAGTTCATTCATTTATATTGTGTTATAGATTGAATATTACACGATTTCAAACTATATATGACTACATTAGAATGATTTAGTTGACATTTTTTTAGTATATGAATTATATATCGATTTTATACATTTCATATATGAATATTTTCATTTAGTTGTACTCCACCTTATATACACTCATGCTACACTTTATATTACATATCATATCACATATTACATATACCTGATTGTCCATTCTCTTCCTATATCAACATTTTAATGAGTCTCTCTTCTTATACCTCAAAACCATTTCAAGACATGTGAGAAACCACCCCAAAGCCAAGTCACTATGTATTAAAAACCATATCGACATGAGAACGATGATATATCGACATATTTGATATCACTATATGTCGTCTAACCATGCGCTACATTTACCCGTATTTAAAAACCATCGTTAGACGACATATAGTGATATTAAATATGTCCATATATCATCGTTCTCATTGTAACATTTAATGGACGAGATACGTTTTGTACGGAAAATATTGCAGATCCTATTTTGAAATAATTATATTCCTAATAAATTAAATAAATTGCTTCATATATTTAGATTAGCCACAATCAATAATGTAGTTGGTTATTCTCCGTGCGAGTCCATAAAGTTCGCTAACTTACCGTAGTTGGATTACAATTAACTGTTACACTTTAAATTTCATAACTGATTCAAAAAATCTTCAAGTAATTTTCCTTATTCCTCGAAAGAGATATTTCATTAAACCGCCTAAATATTCTTCCCTGCGGGTAATTCATCCCATTTTCTCTCCATTCTGCTTCTATGACTAACGAGAACATAAATAGCAATGCTATACCATGGAGCGAGACATCTGATCAGAAAAGGAAGAGAAGCTCTTTTTTCTTACAAGACTCTGAAGTTAATAATACTCCTCGAGTTAGGCAGAAGAAATCTGGTGTTTTGCCCTTGAAGAGGGTTTTCGGTACCATTTTGGGTGATGTTACTAATACTTATCAGTCTTCACCAACTACCCCACAATCAGAAGTCTATAATCATCCTTTATCCATAGCTCACCCACCCCCTCGATGATTCAACTGGTGCTATTTCTTCCCTTATTTTATTTGTTACATATTTCGTTATCCTATTCCTAACATCTAGCTATTTGCATAATCTTACCAGTCGAGGATAGAGAAAATACAAAAAGCGATTCCAAGAGGTTAAACATAGATCCAATACATCAGGTAAGATTTATATTCATATTACTAACAAAATAAGTTATGTCGTCATATGGTTTTCTAACAATGTTCTCGGATTATAGGTTTATCTGATTTATCTTCAATATGTCGTAGCTCTGTACTACAATCCAATCTGGTGAGTAAGACAACATCTTCCGAGATCCACCCTACTAATCTATTGGAAGCATTATGGAATTCTGAAAATGCTTTGAATGAAAACGAATTGGAGTTTGATTCTATGTATTTTTTTACTCATAATATATTTTGTGGAAGACCAAGATGCACAGGTTTATGGTATAATCTCTGAAGAGGAAAATAAAGTTTATGATAATAATTCGAACACTGAGACAGAATGTGTGCATGAGCAAGATGAGAATGTTCTAACGGTTCTCGATGATGTTCCGGATGATCAAAGAGCTAGGATAAAGAGTATGGCAAGGTTGTTCAAAAGTATGTTTGAAAAAAAAAACCTGCTACGAAGGGATGGTCGGTATCTAAGAGCATTGGTAATTTAACCATGAAACATTTTATTAGAACATAATTTTTATACAGATTCATATATTTTAACATGTTTTAACAGTTTCAAATCCTAGGAAAAAGAAAGCACCTTATAAACACAATTTGGGTAATACGTTACATATGTTTTATATGTTGACATGTTTTGTTTTGAAAAGTTTATACAAATAACTTTATATTTCTTTTTTTCTAAAGGTCTAACGTATGTTGACGAAGGTGATCCAGTCTATAAATGTGAATATTGTGGTGCAATAATGTGGTATGACGAACGCCTCGAAAGGAAACATCAGAGTAGAAAACCCAAATTTTCTTTGTGTTGTGGTCAAGGTCAAGTTCAGTTGCCTCTACTTAAGCCTTCACCAGACATTATAACGAAATTCCTAAGAGATGACGATGCGATCAGCAGATACTTTCGGGAGAACATCAGGCACTTAAATATGGTTTTCTCATTTACTTCTCTAGGTTGTAAAATTGATCGATCTGCTCCACCAGGTCCTGGACCAAAAATGGTTGCTCTTCAAGGAGAGAATTATCACTTAATGGGTAGTTTAAGACTACCCACAGGAGGAGATCCGAAGTTTGGCCAGCTTTATATCATTGACACTGAAAACGAAGTTAAGAACAGGTCGACTATTGTTGGGTATGTTTAATTATATTCTCTATCTATTAATAAAACATCTTTTTTTCCAGCAAAACATTTCTATATAGCTATTTTATAATATGTTTCAACCAGGAAATATAAAACAAAGCGTGAGAAGTCTAAGAAAGAGAGATTGAGGAATCAGGTTATTGAAAGGATAGTGAAAATGCTTGACGAAGTGAATCCATATGTGAAACAATTAAGATCTGCCAGAGAAAGGTTTAAAACTTATTCTGAAGAAACATTGCATATGAGGGTTATTAGTAATAGGGAGAATGATGGAAGGACATATGATACTCTGTGTTTTTTCTTTACAGCAGAATAAAGAACCTAAGTTTTTCCAACAGAGAGCAATACTCTGTCCAACTAACCAGAATGTCGAGAAGATTAATCAACACATGTTGGATAAACTCAATGGTTAGTTATTAATTCAAGGCTTTTAATATTATTTTATTATTGTACATTAATATATCAAGTTAACATAATTATTTTGTTTGTATAAATATTTCAGGTGAGGAAATGATCTACTTAAGTTCTGATATGATAGATTCTTCGGATAAATTTTCTGTTAACGATCAAGCTCTTACTCCAGATTTCTTAAATACCAACAAAGTCTCAGGTTTGCCAAACCGTAGTCTTCTCTTAAAGATCGGTTGTCCTATCATGTTGCTGAGAAACATAGATCCCACAGGCGGATTAATGAATGGGACTCGACTTCAAGTTACAGAGATGTACCCAAACATTATAAAGGCAAAAGTTATTACAGGAGATAAGGATAAGGTTGGTCGAGTTGTTCTTATTCCTAGGCTTGCTATTACCCCTTCTGACAAGAAGTTGCTTTTCAAGATGAGGAGGAGGCAACTTCCTGTTTCTGTTGCTTTTGCTATTACAATCAATAAGAGTTAAGGGAAATCTCTATCAGAAGTGGGTATTTACCTACCAAGGCCTGTTTTTTCTCATGGCCAAATTATATGTGGCGATTTCAAGAGTTACATCCAAAAAGGGGTTGAAAATTTTGATTTCAAGAGTTCATTTTAATGTGACTATCTATCTTAAAATGCATTTCCCATATTTTTTTAATTTTAAACAAGATTTTGACCTGCGCTTGAGAAGGTAGGGTTTTGTTTTGGTTGTAACAAAATGTATGAGATGATTTGATTTCTATTATATGATAGCTCAATACGTTAAATTTGAAGTTTATTTTATGTTTTTAGTATGGTCTTTTCATTGAGTTTTGCATAACCGAGCATCAGTTAAAGTAAGTGTTGTGAGACCAAAATTGGATTGGTGCATGGCCCATAGTAAATTTGAAAAATAAATGCTTTTGAAAAATCCCGACATTGTATTACTTTTGAAAATGGCCCATTAGTTACATTATCATTTTAACCTAGTTATTTTATTTTTTACCTTTATATTTTGGTTTGTATATAAATCGTTAGTTAAGAAATTTTGTAGTCTTTCAATGTTTTAATGATGATATTTTTGATATGACAATATACTTACTTGTAGGGGTGGGATTAATATCCGGGATCCGCTATCCGATCCGAGATCCGCTCCGATCCGATCCGAGATCCGCTCCGATCCGATCCGAGATCCGCTCCGATCCGATCCGAAAAAACGGATATCCGGGGGGCCCGGATCCGGATCCGGATAGTGATTTCACGGATCCGGCGAATCCGGATCCGAATCCGGATAGTGAAATTTTTAACCCGGATATCCGGATCCGGATCCGGGCCCGCTATTTTTTATTAAAAATTTAAAATATAATTATATTT
>JABAYD010039459.1:0-12373 GCA_014822095.1 Diplotaxis tenuifolia | reverse complement strand
AAAAAAAAGAGAGCAAGGAAGGGAGGAAGAGGAAGAAATAGAGAGGAGATTATTAGTCAAACGCATCCTCTTCTCAGATCGGCGGTTTCTTACTAGCTGAGGTAAGGTTTCTTCACTGCTCTTACTTACTTACTTTCCCCCATGTTCTAGGTAAAACCCTGAGATTTGTGGTTTTTAATCTAAGCTTTTACGTTTCTGATAGATAGAAGAATCAATGGATTTGAGTTTCAATAATCTTAGCTATACATATTTTGTTAGAATCATTTCTCTCACGTTTTTTATTTGCTGTGTGTAGTGTAGCTTCCCCTTTTTTTTGTCTTCTTTTAAGCATTTTTTGGTTGCTTCTCCATTTCCATTAACGAATAGAAGACGTGTGGTTTTTTACTAGGAGAATTTTGATTAGTAACACTGATTCATAACTTGAAAAACAAAAGATCCACCGTTGGTTAGTTAGTTAAGGGAATTTAATTGGTGGTTTTGGGGGACCACTTTTTAAAACACCCTAAGGGGGTAATAGGGACCGTGATTGGGATCGGAACCTAACTTACTGTCAACATTGTTTTTTATTTAAGACTCTCATCCACTCACTGACTGAGCTTTGGTGCCGTTTTCTTTGACATTCAGACCCCTATGATTAAAAGCTTTTAGGTACCCCTTTACCTTGGGGTTATTAGTTAGGAAACCACCCCTTGTGCAAAGTACAAAAAGCAGTTAAAAACGTTTTCAATTAAAGATGGTGTTTCTTTCCAACTTGTTTGCATTTGATATTTTGGGGACCATTTCAATAAATGCCACTTAGTTTTTGTGTGATGGAGAGAGCAGCAAAAGAAGAAATTGATATACTCTTTCTCTTCCCCTCCTTTTTTGCTGGTCTCTGTGTGTGAAACATAGAGAGTTTTCTCTTTTGCTCATTTAATAAGAGTGTGTGTGTGTGTGGTGCTTGATAGGCACAAAGGTCTTGACATCTTTTATATTTACAAAGTTTGTGGGTTTAGTTGCAGGATTTGTTGTTACTCTGGCGTTGTGTGGTAGAGGTCTATGATAATCTTATCCACATCTTGATATGGACTGCAACATGAGATCGCCTTTACTGTGGGACTGGGAGGATTTGATCATCTCCAATCCTGAAAATAACAAAAAACAGCTAACTGCTGCTACTGCGTGGGAAGCTGAGAGAGGTGAAGGAATTGAATCTATCTTCCCATGTTTTGATGGCCTCCAGAGACTCAGTAATGACTCTTCTACAACCAGTTTCTGGCACACCAACACTTCTGTATCCAAAAGAAGTTCACAGTCCATCTCTGCCAACTCATCACCGTCTCCCAAAGTCAAGCCTGCATCAGAAAGAGATTCTTGCAGCAACATAGATTATGTACAGGTGAAGACATCCACAGCTCTCGAGGTATCTGCTGAATCAGACCTTTCTTTAAAACTTGGAAAGCGTACATACTCTGGTAGAGACAACAATGAAGCTGTTGTTGCTCGTAAGAAATCCAGATCATGTGGTCAGAGCAGCATGCAAGCTCCACGTTGCCAAGTTGATGGATGTGAAAAGGACCTCTCATCTGCCAAGGATTATCACCGCAAGCATAGAGTATGCGAAACTCATTCAAAGTGCCCCAAAGTTACTGTGAGTGGCGTGGATTGCCGATTCTGCCAGCAGTGTAGCAGGTAAAAAGCCGTTATATTATGATTAATGTTCTGGCCTCATTTGATTCTGAAGTTGTAATTTTCAGGCTGCATGATGTCTCTGAGTTTGATGAGAAGAAACGAAGCTGCCGCAAACGTCTGTCTCATCATAACGCAAGGCGTAGGAAGTCGCAAGGATTCTCTCCATCAAATCCAGAGAGGGTGTATGGTAAGAACCGACACCATAGCTTGACATAAACAATTTGATGGAAATCTGAATGTGAAATGTTTACTCTTGCAGATCAAAGACGGCATACAAATATTCTGTGGGGTACCACTTATGATACAAAGCCTACTCTAACTGAAAGTGGCTTTACCTTGAGCTTCCAGAGAGGCAATGGCTCTGATCAGGAGCAGTTGTTTTCTAGTAGAAATCACTCTTTATCTGCGTATCAAACCTCAGGCGGGAAGAACAAGTTTCAACTTGGTATTTGCACTTCTTCACTGGTCTCTTTAATATATATGGGTCTACTGCTAGCAAATATTTAGTCGTTTGAAATTAGGTAAACTGTTTTTGGCAGGTGTGGGAGAACACTCAGGAGACCTCTATCAGTCTCAAGATTTCAACCGTGCTTTCTCTCTTCTGTCAACTTCTTCTGGTCCCCTGCTGGTTCACCCACATGCACACCCACTGTCTCTACTTTTTTCATTTGATGGTGTACCAAAATAGACGAGTAAAGTAACGTGAAATTTGTAAAACCGGTTAGCTTCAGTTAGTGGATACTAACTAATCCAAACCTATCACAACAGCTGCCTCACTTGTACTTCGGTTGCCTATCTTTATCCTTGTTTCTTTACTAATTAGTAATTAGTGACAAAGTTGATTGTCAACAAAGCACTACACAGTGAATATATATATATTTATAATACAACTCTGATGACTTTGCAAAGTATCTCTCTTACTTTTAGAGTTTTGCTGGAATTCTCTTCCTCACCTTTACATCCAGTTTTGTGGAGATGCATCTTTGTTCTCAAACTGAAAGTGCAGAGATATGTAGAGGGAGATCTAACAAGTGAGGCTTCTGCGGGCTTAAAACTCAAATCACTAAGCTAAGTTTCACTTTATCTTAGCCTTGCGCTGCATGGTAGTTGGAATTTTCAATACATAAAGTGGATCCAGCTACTCCCACTTCCCCCAAAGAGACCTTCTAAAGAATCTCTTGTCACAAAATGCATCATTTTAATGAAAACTGTTGATGTATGTTTATGAAACAGGAAACAAGTCTGATCTGATAAACTAAGTGGAGAGGTCTTATCATTTGTCCCTGAATGAAAAATAATATAGTAACTAGTTTCGCTCGAGCAATGAACGTTACACATTCTTATTTTATTCGAAAAGAAACTCCCATCGGATGCAACCTAACTTATAACAGGAGTGTGACTTCCCACTCCTTATTCATATGAAATGGGTAGGGAAAGTGCCATGTGTTGGCTGCGGTTCGACCATGGGATTGTGTTTGGTCCCATGCGAATCCGAAGAAGTTGACAGAAGAGAGAGAGCACTGTAGAAGTCTTGCGACTCATGGAGGCCTCCTGAGTATTCACCTACACCTGCTCAAAAACATATAACTCACTTAGCCTCAACACCAGAGATTTACAATTACACAATAACCAGTAAAGAAGTGTCGATATATCACACCTTTTCCTGGAAGTTGAGAGCTAGACTTCCCTGCTGAGAAACCACTAGAGGTTTGAAACGCAGAGAACGAGCGGCTGCTACCAGCATACAAGTGCTCCTCAGGGCCACGGCCTCTCTGGAAGCTCAAGGTAAAGCCGCTTTCCACCTGTGTAGGCTTTGTATCGTAACTGGGACTCCATGCTGCATACTTTTCATCAGAGCTTGTGTTAAGGGACAATCCATTCCACAACATATTTGGATGCTGTCTTGGATCTGGTAGGAGTAAGTAAACATATTCATATTAGATTTCCCTGACTTCAGGTTGTGTCTGTGTAATGATATATATAGAGAGAGAGAGAGATCAAGTAAGTCAAGTTCGTTGTAGGTTCTTACTGCAATCCCTCACTGGATTCAATGGAAACACTCCTTGTGGCTTGCGACGCCTTGCATTGTGATGCGAAAGACGTTTACGGCAGCTTCGTTTCTTCTCATCAAATTCAGAGACCGGATGCAACCTAAAAATCAGGATAGGTATCATTCTCTACCACAGTATCATGCAGGCATGTAAAAGCTATCTCTGGACAGCTAAACTGAAACAGCATTTTACAGCTAAGAGAATGCAGCTTAGGAATAAAATGAGGCTATAAACATAGTTTACCATAAAGTCACAACCATAATCATGGGCTTTACCTGCTACACTGTTGGCAGAATCGACGTTCAAGGCCACCCACAGTAATTTTTGGGCACTTTGAATGGTTTTCGCAGACTCTATGCTTGCGGTGATAGTCCTTAGCAGATGAGAGATCCAGTTCACAGCCATCAACTTGGCAACGAGGGACTTGCATGCTGCTCTGACCAGACGGTTTGGATTTCTTCCGAGCAACAACAGAAGGAGTCAACATCTTCACAGAAACAGCTGAAACCTCATTGTTACTTCTACCCCAAAAGTCTTCAGAGTATGTCTGCTTTCCAAGTTTTAAACAAAGATCTGATTCAGGAGAAGCACCAGATACCTCGAGAGCTGAGGATGTCTTCACCTGGACAAAGTCTATGTTGCTGAAAGAATCTCCAGGGGAACTTTCTGATGCAAGCTTGGTTTGTCTGAATATGGGAGATGATGAGTTTGTGGAGAAACCGGTGGTAGAGCCATTACTGAGGCCAGCGAAAGAGGGAAACATGGATTCAATCCCTTCACCTTTCTCAATCTCCCACTCATTAGATGGCTGTCTTTTGTCAGTTTCGGTCTTTGAAGGGTTGGACATGATAAAATGGTCCCAGTCCCACAACGGAGATCTCATGTTGCTGTCCATTGGAGATGTGGGTTGATTTCATAAGCCTACCACCAAAAGCCAAAGCAGCAAATCCTACAAGAACCACAAGTTTGCAGAAACCAAATAAGATAAGACTAGAGAATATCTAATTTAGCTACTTTCAAAGAAGAATAAAAACATCAATACCATAAGAAAGAAAGAAAAAAGCTTCTGAATTGTCAAGAACCACACAATTTTATCATAAACACTTTTTGAGGAAGAGAGAAGAACTTTCTATGTTTCAGGGAGACCAGCATAAAGGGGAAAGAGAAAGTATGTTGCTTTTCTAAGCTCACACTTCTTATTAACTCTCCATCACACAATGACAAAGTCGGCATTTATTCAAATGGACCCATTAGTGTCCACGAATGAGAGTGCCCAGAATATGAGCAACTTGTCGACAGAGACACACAAATGTAAACGGAATCAACTATAGCCATATCTTAATCGCTAAAACCCAACCCATTCCTCCTTTTTTGTACTTTGAAGAAAGTTCCAAGCGAAACACAAAAAAAAAACATCAAATCTATGTCATAACAAATGAACAACACAAGCACCCAATGTCAAATTAAAAGACGACACCAACCTAAGGCACGAGTGGGATGCAAAGTAATAAATAACAAGTGACAACAAGTTAGGTTTCGATCTCAATCAGGGTCCCCCACTAGTTAGGGTTTCACATGAGAGCCAAATGGTCCCTAGATACCAATTAAATTCATCTAACCAAGGGGATGGGAATGGGATGGTACAAGAAGTTATCTCCTCATCTTTGGGCAACAAAAACAATAACAAAAACGTGAGAAAACGATTCTAACACTTAATTCAGGTAAGAATCGATCAATGACTAGAAGCATAAATTCAAAATTTCAAAAATTAAAACCCTAAATCTCAGCCTAGTTTATTGGAGGGGGAATAAGAGAAAGAAACCTGAATAAGGAAATCACCGATTGAGTTTTGATTCTAAGAGGGAAAGTGAAGAGGAGGAGACGACATTATCGCCGAAACCGGATTAAGGAGCTGTGGTTCAGGATAACTTCATCCTCACTGTCTTCTTCCTCTTTTCTTTTCTTTTGTTTTGTTCTGTCCTTTTCATTTCTTTCGACCTCCCCTTCATTGTTGTTCTTTAGCTTTTGTTTTCTTCTTGTCACTTTACCTTTTTGTTACTGTTCTGTTACAGTAATATTAATTTTACTTTCCCGCTATATAAATTTATTGAAGACGCTAGTATTGAGATTCGTTCAATGCAGTGGCTAACATTTAATCACGGAAAACACTTTTTGTTTTTAACCGATCAATTTTACGAACGGAAGATCAGTAGCTTTGAATGATAGACTTTTAGATCTATAGAACGATGAACACAATACCATTCACACGTGTGATTGATGGCGAATATAACATTTTACCTAAACAGAAGGTTATTCTTTTTACCTAGTGGTAACACAAGGGGTTGGTTCCCTTGTGCCCCGGGTTCACACCACCCTTGGTACGGAGGTTATTCTTTACACAAAGTTATTTTAAAGTTAAACTGTCATTTGCTGATTTTTGTTAGTCATAATTAGTGAATAAATTAACTTTGTGGCATGTTTGCAGAAATTTGTGTATACCAAAAAAGTGTAACATACAATTGGTTGACTGTAGCTAAAGATGCAAATATTTAATTAGACGGCAGTGAGATGGAAACCGGCGAGTGGAAAAGGTGAGGAGGAGGAGGCATTGAAAGTGGTCATGGTTCCATCAAGTCCGATGTGGCTCAAGTGCTTCACATCTGTCGGAAACCCTATTTCCATCTCCCTTTCTCCTTCTTCCCTCTCCTCTTCGTAACCTTCGGTCATAAAATCATAATGCAGCAGGTTAAAGGGAAGTTATATGCATGTGTCCCATATTTATTGATTCAAACCGATATTACTAAATATTAAGACAATGATGAATTTAATGACCAGTTTACAACCTTTTTATCCAAAATAATTTACGAAATTATATGGTGATATTAATTACCATAATGATATAAGAAAAGAAAAAGAAAGTAAAGGACATACGAATGCAACTCTTGAAGCTTCGAATAATTTTGTAGAGATCATCTGTGATATTTGCACCGTTGTTCTCTATCCTTGTGTCATCTTTTTGAACCAAGCCATTTTCATTACTTTCATCTCTTCCTTAGGAAAGCAAAAAAGACACACAAAAAAAAAAAAAAATCAGATAGCTAAAAAAGGGAGGAGGTGGTGTGAGAAGCAAGGCACTCTTTATGAGCTGGTTTGGTTTCTTGTGTTGATTAGTAGTATCAGCCACGGCGACGCTAGAATGCGTCGAGCACCCCAACGAAAATGGCAGTACCACACATCGATCCATCCTATCTTTCATCGCTTCTCTTTCTGGATATGCTTCTTGTTATCCTCCAAATGTATGTGCGATGATATGGTATAAAATATGTAAATTGTGATTGTGAGATATGGATAGGGGATTTATTTGCGTGTTTATATATGGCTTTGTAAGCAAGTTAGAATCATTCGTTGCTTGAAATGCCTAACCCAATAGAAGAATATACAGAAGGAGGGTGTCATTATTGAGTATATTTGGGGGTGCTTTTAGTTGGCCAACAGTGCCACTTAACCTACTTTCTATATTAAACATGCAGGACTAACCCCATCCTTCTCACCTTCCATTTTATTATTTTCTCCTTTCCCAATTAATAACCTCCATCTTCGTAAATTTAATCAATTTCACAAGTAGACTACTAATTAGCCCTACTCGGACAAATTACGACGCGGTTACATTAAAAAGCCTATGACAACTTTTCATCTATATGAACTTGCACACTATTACGAATACTGTTCTTCTATCCATGAAATTCAGCAACCGGCCTAAGCAATCCTGCAAATCGGTAAACCTATGACTAACCGGGTCAGATCAAACCCGGTTTGATACCTTGCTTTTGCTGTGCCTCGCTATGCGTCTCTTTACCTTAGAATAAACAAAGCTGATTAATAGAAGACACTACTTTCTGGGCATTAATCTTAGAACCAACTCCTCCAACTCTATTTCAGAGAGATCAAACGACTTACCCTACCTAAAGTCAATTATATATCCAACTACTCATTTGTAGCTAAGTATAAGTTCATCTTTAATATAATAAATGTCGAAATCCCCCAGATGCATAAGACATAAGGAAGACTTAGTTGGCGTAAATAAGCAAAAATAATACTATAAATGATGGCCTTACACCGCATAATTTACATAGTCGCAAAGGAAAAGAGCGAAGTGGAAAGAAGACCTGTGATTCTACCACACCTTTTAAAACCTACAAGAAATATTTCATTCTTTCGTCTCTCCTCATTGCATTATACACAGCTTGTACCTGTCAAACCAATCAAACACAAAAGGTTATTTTATCACACCAAACTTCAATCCCAAACTTTCTCTCGTCCTCTTTGTCAATTTGGGTTTGAATCTATATGCCTCTTGTGCCTATTTACTCATATTTCTTTGCATGTGTTTGTGTCTGTGTGGGAGAGATGAAATAGGTAACAAACCTGTTCGCTAGAGACGACTCGGATAGGTCCAATGTTCACCGATACGTATTTGCCTTTGCTTGATAATGTCTGCTTTACACAATCCTTTGATGGGGAAAAAAATAGATATACATGATTAGCAAAATTCTTGTGTTGTCAGTATTATAAATGAACTAACAGTTAGCAACAAAGCTACTGCACAAGACTAAGTGACTAAGCATATATATGAAAGCAAGAGAACAAAAGTAAGCAGAGCCGTGTGCATAAGTTTTCAACTTGTATACACGTTAGGCTTGTGATAAAGTATATGCGCATTCCATAATATTTAATAAAAAGACACTAGCAGAAATGTCTGTGCCCGTACATAGAACTATAGTTGAAGAGAAACATAAGTTCACAACACGGGGTGATAATCAGAAATTTTGGAACCACTAATCTCCAAAAGGACTTCAGAAAATTAAGATAAATAAAAAGAAATCCACAACTAATTATAATCGTGTATACCATCCCACACCTCACAAAGTAATCCCATCCTCAACAGTCCAATTTTATCTCGATACAGTTTTAAAAGCTTGATGCTTTTACTACTACACGCCAAAGAAGTGAACGCTAGAAAAAGAATTGGTGTAACATTGAGAAGTCGGGATGCTATAAGCAATATAGCATGCAAAACATTTCCACCATGATTCTAGAAAGAGAGAAATATTGATTCAACTTGAGCTAGCAGGATCGCATATCCAGATTGATAATCAGAAGCTTTGAGGATGTGTACAAGATGTCAAGATACAATTAAATAGGAAAAGCAAAATATACCTCTGGAATTTGGCGTTCAATAACAGACTCAACGGCAACAACCATAGCATGGACAAAGTCATCACCACCAGTCCCGATAGCAGTAAACCCTCTATCTGTTGGGTATGTGTTCACCTGGCAAAGTAAAAAACACCAGCCTCAGCATCTTCTTTAATTCCAAATATACACACGACAACATAGAATTAGAAAGGGAAACTTAACCTTTTGGTCAAGTTGGAGCCAGTCTTGAGCAGAATCATCAGCAACAGTGCCTCCAATAATCACATTAGTAGTTTTCCCAACTCTCCCATCAGTCTTTGACACTTCTACATCATCCATCCCATCACCATGAAAACATAGGTATCAAGAAACTATACTAGTACCAGTGACTTAAAACATCTATCTAGTTCCTTCACCCAACGAAGCTTAATTATTAACCCTAAATAATCTAAATTTCGATCCAAGCATTTCGCATCCGAGATTATCAAATCCATTTCTCGGCCAAACAATTACTAAAGAAGAAATTAGCGAGGCAAGCACCTGAAATGGCCTTGAGAACGGCTTCTTGAGGCGGTTCTTGCTCGGATTGATCGTTATTGAGGGTGCAATTGAGACGAGGGAGCCGGTCGGGGACAGAGGCAAAATTATTGAAGCTTAGACTCTTCGGCGCCGGGAACAAACCATGGACGGGGACAGACGCCGAGAGAGAAGGAGGGAAGAAGAAGCATCTGCTTGCGCCGGTAGAGCGACGTGATTCCGATACGAAAACGGAGCGTAGAATCGTTTTGCAAGCCATCTTATGTATTCAAAGTACAGATGAGAGACGAAAGGGATGCGTTTTGTTATTTACATTGCCGAGGGATAATGACATTTATGTCCCTATACTTGGAGGATTGGCTTTATAATATCCAGATTTTTCACTCACAAATTTCTTTCGACTTATCTAGATATCATAATTTTTCGGTTTCAGCTTGGTTTATGGCCATCCGCATTCCATATTTTACTACAAAATAGAGCGAGAAACTGAATAATGAATGAAACAAAAAAAATTAAAAGCATTACTCCATGAAGAAACTTTCTGTTGCTATGAAAGATGACATTGCCAAGCTTACTGGGGGCTGGAGCATTGCAAATACTGTACTAGGGCCTTGCTAGTTTTTTCTGTTACAGCACCTTGCGAACAATAACAGTTAATAAATCATCAAATTTCTATCTACAGGTAGTTGCCTGTTGCCAGCATGTAGCAGAACAGAGTATTTTCGACTCGTTTCAAGTTGCCACAAGATTATCAATCTTCCAAGAAAAGTGGTTCCTAAGAAAACAGATGTGCAAAGGGAAAAATGACCTCTTAACCTCTCTGAGGTTTACTTGTCTATTCTTACAGACAAGCTTAATAATCATCACTATACTCTCAGAGAGAAATCGTGTAAACTTTTGAGTTTCATGCAACACAACCAAAACATAACTGATCAAGTAGATATATGAGAACGAATATCGATACGGAGGGAAAAAAAAGACATCCTAAATTAAGTAAAAAACAAAACAAATTGATAGAGGTGTACACGAAGCAAAACAAAACCATAGTCACAGGGCATGCACACATTATTCCCCCATGGGATGGCCGTGTGGCTGGCTACTAGGTTGGCTTTTTATCTAGCAGGAGGTGGAGGTCCAAGGGATTTAGCCATGCCAACCCAGGCAACAATCCCACAAGCTAGAATGATCCAACCACATACATCGTATGTGAAGTCATAGTTCTTCTTCTTATTCTTCTTCCCACCACCCTGCAAAATCAAGGAAGGAGAGATTCTGATTACCTTCTCAACAACTTGCTAATTTCTATGAAACTAGCAAACCAAAGAAGTAAGGAGATAACTTACGCTAGCATTTGATGAAGTTGCGGGACCTCCTCCTCCTCCTCCACCACCTCCACCTAGTGACTGCTGCATCATCAGCCCCCCATTCTCATGTATGTTCATATGCAGCTCCGGTGCCTACATTCACATAGACAGAAGAAAGGTGTCACGCGATTATTATTATCTCTTATTGACATAGAACATCGACTCTAAAGTTTAAAACAGTACCCTTGCTGTAACTTCCAAGGACTTGAGGTACATCTCATTACCTGGATCCTAAAGAAACAAAACATACAAAAAAAAAAAAAGAGATATAAGAAGTTAGTCTCTCACTACAATCATAAAACATTCGAGAAAAGGGAAGAAGATGTCAACCTCGTTTTCAGCTCTTTGGAAATAATCAGCGGCTTTATCAAAGTGAACTTTGGCTTCATCGGGGTCCGGAGTAAGGAAGGCGTGGGCGGTGCAGGCGTTGCCAAGACACCAAAGAGCCTGATGCTTCCCTGGATTTAATGTCAACACCTCTTCTAACTTGGATACAGCATCTACAACAGACAAGATCATTTACATCTTATATCATTTTTTTTAAGCAAAGAGAACAATAATAATAATAATCTGTAAGAAGAACATACCATCTAACATCAGCTTTGCATCAGGAACAAGCTGGAACTGAGCAAGTTCAAGCAATGCTCCACCCCATTGCAGCAAATTCTGCATAACAAAATCAATCAATCAACCAATAGCCAATCTACTGCAAGATCGTATTCATACATAGTGATTAGTATCAAAACAATCAAGTAATCGATCTCCCATACAAGTATCGAGAACGATAAATAAGGAGGAGGAGAATAGAGGAAGAAACCTCGGAATCGAGAGGATCCTTAACGTACTGAGCCTCACAGGCTTTGCGAGCGTGTTCGAACATCAGAATCCTTTCATAGTCGGCGGTAGTGAGATCCATCGTCAGATAGTTGAGGGAGGGGACAGAGAGAGAGAGAGGGAAAAGTTAGGGTTGGATTCTTTTGTGATTTACTATTATTACAAGACCACCACCTCGAAACTAAACCAAAGAAAGACCTTCGATTGTAGACAGCCGCCTTCCTCGTCGTCGTGGCTAGATGTTTGTATTCTATCAGCTGACATCTTTTTGTCTTTATCTTTTTTTTACTTTTGCTTGGTTTTGTATCATTTTGATTTGCTACTTTTCAAAGTGTTATAAAACTAACCTAAATATTGAAGTCAAATTTTGGTCTACTCCAATTTCAGTCAAATGCAGAACCAACCTAAAGGGATGATGAAAATACTATTTAGTCCTTATGACTAAACAAAAAAACGGAGTTGTATTTACTCTTCTATCCTTTTGGAAGTCTACATGTTGAAGACTGAAGTCTACATATTTGTAGACTTGATGTTTAGTCTACATTAAAATTTAATCTACTAATTTAATTTTAAAATTGTATAAAAATAATTATTGTGATAGATTTAAACTAATCATCAATATAATAGATAATATGAAGTAACTATATTAAAGTTGTATATAATTGAGCAATTTTAAGGAATATATACTAAATTGGTAATCATGTTAAAGAAAAAGTATAG
>JABAYD010039451.1:13681-29854 GCA_014822095.1 Diplotaxis tenuifolia | reverse complement strand
TTAGGAGGAGAGAAACCTCTCTTTATATAATAGATGTCATCATATTGGTATGAAACAGAAGCGTGCTAGAGGATCATCTTCGGCCACACCATCTTGCACTTGCAGTATACATGCAAGACAGTAAAATGTTAGTGTAGAGTTGCAGAGTGTCTATGGTATGAAAATGATTGTGGTTTTGTTATTTTTCAGCAACAGTTGTGTTAATTATTTTTTGTGCACTTTTATACAAAATTTTTAAAATTCATAAAACATGAAGGAACTGGTTTCTGTCAAATTAATTTATATTTTCTTAAGATCTAAAATGAAAAAAAACATTAGACAAATGCATTAAAATTCTCATCAAAACATGAACTTCAAAATCTATTATTTATGTCTTCATCAATTGAACTCTTTCTAAATTAATTAAATTATTGAATCCAATACCACCGCCAATAATCCTAGTTTAAAGAATAAATCGAGAAAACCAAACCCTTAAACGTTCAATTTATAGGATACGGAATTGAAATATTAGTCTAATCAACCAAACCAAACCAAGTTTTAATTTGATTTGATCTAGTTTGGACCTAGATGATCATAAATGCATGTTAGGCACAAATTTATAAGGACGTAAGAGTTGAGGAGGGAATATAAAAATTAACATTTACAAGATTACTCCTACTTATTGGTCAACATGACAAGGTCACTCCATCAACTTGGCAAAGCACTAAACTACACATGACGAACTCAAACAGAGACGGCGACAATCTTCGAAAACCCTAATCAGAGATCGAAGGCGAGACCTTCAGCTTGAATTTCAGGTTATCTGCGTAAAGCGTCAAGCTTTTTGGGTTTGTCTCTCTCTTTCTGTTTGAATCTCCAAACGGAGAAAACTAGAGACTGAACAAGAGTGTTTTTTTTTCTCCTCTGAAACTGCGATGATGGTTTCTATGTGCATTGCATGTGATCTAGGTTGTCAGAATCTCCGATCTTTGATACTAGAAGCTGTTTCGTAGTTAGGTTAATCTGTGAAGAAAAGGTAGGATCTTTTCTAGCTGTGGTTTTGGTTCAGAGAATCTCATACAAAATCTGCTTCAAGTGTACTTGAGTTTCTAGCTATGGAAGGGAACTTTGGAAGCTACACTGATAAGACAAGAGTGTTGGATATCAAACCATTGCGTACACTAAGACCTGTCTTCCCAAGTGGGAATCAAGCTCCTCCTTTTGTCTGTGCACCTCCTTTTGGTCCCTTCCCATCTGGATTCTCACCTTTCTACCCCTTTAGCTCCTCTCAAGTGAATGAACAAACACCAGACCTCTCTCAAGCTCAAAACCCACCTCAACGTCAGCCTCAGGTTCCACCTCAAACTCAGTACCAGCCTCAGGTTCCACCTCAAGCCCAACATCAGCTTCAGATGCCACCTCAAACTCAACATCAGCCTCAGATTCCACCTCAAGCCCAACATCAGCTTCAGAAACGATCAGAACCTTCGTTGGCTACTTCTCTGAGGCCATTTAGATCCTCTGAGACGTCTAATGGAGACATAGAACCTGAGGGGTCAACTTTGAAAAGAAAGACCCCTAAAAAGCGTCAGCTTGCTAGTGTGAATTTCGAGAGTGGGATTACCGTCTCTGAAAGAGACAATGGCAATAGGGACTTGGTGATGAGTGTTCTTATGAGGTTCGATGCATTGAGAAGAAGGCTTGCACAGCTAGAGGATGCGGAGGACGCGGTTAACGGGATTATCAAACGCCCTGATTTGAAAGCAGGATCTACTTGTATGAGCAGAGGTGTTAGGACAAACACCAAGAAAAGACCAGGTGTTGTTCCAGGTGTTGAGATTGGGGACATATTCTTCTTCAGGTTTGAGATGTGTTTGGTTGGGTTACATTCCCCATCAATGGCGGGCATTGACTATCTAGTTATCAAGGGAGGAGATACAGACGAAGAGCCTATCGCCACTAGCATTGTATCTTCTGCTTATACTGAAAACGACAGAGGCAATCCTGATGTTTTGGTTTATACCGGTCAAGGTGGTCATGCTGATAAAGATAAGGAAGCATCTGACCAGAAGCTAGAGAGGGGTAATCTTGCTTTGGAGAAGAGCTTGCATAAGAATAGTATGATTAGGGTCATAAGGGGCTTGAACTTGAAGGAGGCTACTCATAGGGTTAAGATCTATGTTTATGATGGGATCTATGAGATCAAAGAGGCGTGGATAGAGAAAGGCAAATCTGGACATGACACTTTCAAGTATAAACTAGTGAGAGCTCCTGGTCAACCTCCTGCTTTTGCTACATGGACTGAGATACAAAAGTGGAAGACGGATAAGTCCTTTACAAGGAGAGGACTCATTCTCCCTGATCTCACCTCCGGTGTTGAAAGCATAGCTGTTTCTCTTGTGAACGAAGTTGATAACGAGAATGGTCCTGCTTATTTCACATACTCCACAACGGTGAAATACTCCATGTCTTTTCAGATGACGCAGCCTTCTAGTGGATGCGCTTGTGGCAACAAATGCAAACCAGGGAACTTGGAATGTCCCTGCATAAGGAAAAACGGAGGTGAGTTTCCTTATACAGGGAATGATATTTTAGTTAGCCGCAAGCCAATGGTATATGAGTGTAGCCCATCTTGCCCCTGCTTGACCTGTAAAAGCAAGGTGACTCAAATGGGAGTAAAACTGAGGATGGAAGTTTTCAAGACAGTGAATAGAGGATGGGGGTTACGCTCATGGGATCCTATTCGTGCTGGTGCGTTTATATGTATATATGCAGGTGAGGCCAGAGATAAATCAAAGGTGCAGCAAACGATGGCTAATGATGACTATACGTTTGATACAACTCGTGTTTATAACCCTTTTAAATGGAACTATGAGCATGGTTTAGCAGACGAAGATGGTTCTGAGGAAATGATGTCTGAAGAACCTGAACTCCCATTGCCTCTTATAATCAGTGCTAAGAATATTGGGAATGTTGCTCGGTTCATGAATCATAGTTGCTCTCCTAATGTGTTCTGGCAGCCAGTTAGTTATGAAAATAACGGTCAACTCTACTTGCATGTCGCTTTCTTTGCTATGTCACACATTCCTCCCATGACTGAGTTAACGTATGACTATGGTGTTTCACGACCAAACGGAGCTCAAAATGGTTATCCTATGTATGGTAAAAAGAGGTGTTTTTGCGGAACACAGTATTGCCGTGGTTCATTTGGTTGATGCTAACGTGAAAAGGTTTGTTTCTCTGCGCTTTTTGTTATTTATGGACTCTAATATTCATTGATCTCTGGATTGGTAGGAGAAGTGTTGAGTATTCTCTGATTAGTGGAAGTGGCTGCTTTTTGTTGCAGGTTTATAGTGTTTTAAGTCTTCTCTTCAACGGCATAAAGACGCAAGCTGTGATGGATTCTTTCCTGCTTCTTCTCCATCAAAGCCTTTATCTATTTCTATTAGGAAATGTATCCTCAGGTTTTCTTTCCTGTTGGATATGTAATCTTATTATTATTTTTTTTTTCAGGTTGTTGGGAACTGGTAGCCTTTCTGTGTGTTGATTAAATGATTTGATGAAATATGATTAAGGCTTAGAAGTCGATCTTTATCAGAGAAATTCCAATGAGAATTGTTAACTAAATAGCCAAATACTGTATAACACCACCACCACCACATTCAAACAGTACAATCAACATGTTTTACAAAAACCTATATTGTCCTGTTATGTCGTTAAGATAGGCTAAAACTAAGAAAAAATCATTTGGACCTCAAAATCTCTGTTAAGACAGAGATTGAGCTTAAGGGAAACGACAACCATCTTGCACACGTTTGAAAACCGGTAACCGTTACATCACTCAAAGAAGGAATGCAAGTACGCAGTACGAAACTGAAACCTGCTACGTCAGTATCCAGTCATATTTTAGATTATTGTACGGTTAAGATCAGATGCTATTGATCCAACGGTTAGTCTTTCCTTCTTCTCTAACTGTTGCAAATGTAGAATGGAAGTAAAAAATTCTTAATTGTACTAAAATAAATGTTAAGCAGATTTTATTACCAAAGCTGGAAACTTTATACTCTGTTTATTTCCCTGTCGATCTTCTCTGTCTCTCTCTCTCTTTTCGGAAACCCTAATCTGACGGAGCATTTTCGTATAGCGTGCGATCTCTCTCTCCAAATCCGTATTTTTCAGGTTTTCTTTTTCAAAGTTATAACCTTTCTAGGTTTTTGTTGTTGTTATTGTACATCTTTGAATCCACGATGAATAGCTTCTATGTGCATGTGTGTAATTTGGCTTTTAGGGTCTTTGATCTTTTAGTTCGTAGGTTAGATTAATCTGATAAAGACTTTGCCTTTCCCAGATTTTTCCAGCTATGGAAGGACATTTCGGAAACTACACTGATAAGACAAGAGTGTTGGATATCAAACCATTACGCACTCTAAGACCTGTCTTCCCAAGTGGGAACCAAGCTCCTCCTTTTGTCTGTGCACCTCCTTTTGGTCCTTTCCCTCATGGATTCTCACCTTTCTACCCCTTTAGCTCCTCTCAAGCAGCTAATCAACACACTCCAGATCTCAACCAAGCTCAGTATCCACCTCAGCATCAACATCAGCCTCATAGCAACTCAGAGCCTTCGTTGGTTACTCCTCTGAGGACATTCAGGTCTCCTGATACTACTACTACATCTAACGGCGACGTGGAGCAACCTGAGGGGTCAACGGTGAAGAGAAAGATCACTAAAAAGCGTCCTCCACTTGTCTGTCCTGAGAATTTCGAAAGTGGGATCACCGTGGCTGATAGAGAGAATGGTAATAGGAAGCTGGTGACGAGTGTTATCATGAGGTTTGACGCGTTGAGAAGAAGGTTTTCACAGCTGGAAGATGCTAAGGAAACAGTTAGTGGAGCTATCAAACGTAGCGATTTGAAAGCAGGATCTACTTGTATGAGCAGAGGTGTCAGGACCAATGCTAAGAAGAGGCCTGGTGTTGTTCCCGGTGTTGAGATTGGTGACGTGTTCTTCTTCAGGTTTGAGATGTGTTTGGTTGGGTTGCATTCTCCATCGATGGCTGGGATTGACTATCTGCTTGTGAAGGGAGAAACAGGAGAAGAGCCTATCGCCACTAGCATTGTCTCATCTGGTTATTATGATAATGATGAAGGTAATCCTGATGTTTTGGTTTATACTGGTCAGGGAGGTGGTAATGCTGATAAAGAGAAGCAAACGTCTGACCAAAAGCTTGAGAGAGGGAACCTTGCTTTGGAGAAGAGTCTGCTTAGGAACAGTCCTGTTAGGGTTATAAGGGGGTTGAAAGAGGCTTCTCAGAGTGTTAAAATCTATATTTATGATGGGCTCTATGAGGTTAAAGAGTCTTGGGTAGAGAAAGGAAAAGCTGGACACAACACTTTCAAGTATAAACTAGTGAGAGCTCCTGGCCAGCCTCCTGCTTTTGCTACATGGACTGCTATACAGAAGTGGAAAGCAGGTTTGCCTTCAAGGGAAGGACTCATTCTCTCTGATCTCACTTCTGGTGTTGAAAGCCTAGGCGTTTCACTTGTGAATGACGTTGATTCCGAGAATGGGCCTCCTTATTTCACCTACTCCACAACGGTGAACTACTCAGATTCGTTTAAGCTGACACAGCCTTCTGCTGGATGTGATTGTAGCAGCTCTTGCAAACCAGGGAACTTGAACTGTCATTGCATAAGGAAAAACGGAGGTGATTTCCCTTATTGTGGTAATGGAGTACTAGTTAGCCGCAAGTCTCTGATACATGAATGCAGCCCCTCGTGTCCGTGCTCAGCTTGTAAAAACAAGGTTACTCAAATGGGAGTCAAAGTGAAGCTTGAAGTTTTCAAGACAGTGAATAGAGGATGGGGCTTGCGCTCATGGGATCCTATTCGTGCTGGTTCGTTTATATGTATTTATGCAGGTGAGGCCAAAGACAAGTCAAAGGTGCAGCAGCAAACGATGGCTGATGATGATTATACCTTTGATACAACCCGTGTCTATACCCCTTTCAAATGGAACTATGAGCTTGGCTTAGCAGATGAAGATGGTTCTGAGGAGATGTCTGAAGAACCTGAACTCCCACTACCACTTATAATCAATGCTAAGAATTCTGGGAATGTTGGGAGGTTCATGAATCACAGTTGCTCCCCTAATGTTTTCTGGCAGCCTGTTAGTTATGAAAACAACGGTCAACTCTTGTTGCATGTAGCCTTCTTTGCTATGTCACACATCCCTCCCATGACTGAGTTAACTTATGACTATGGAGTTACTCGACCAAACGGAAATCAAAATGGCAATACTTTATATGGTAAGAAGAAGTGCTTTTGTGGATCAGAGTTTTGCCGTGGTTCATTTGGTTGATGATGGCTAACAACTGGAGGCAGGGGGTTTTGGATGGAAAAGGTTAGTATCTCTTCTATATTTGTTTTTTATCTACTGAATCTGTATAGATATGTGAATATGCTTAAAAGATGGGACCGTTGGTTTTGTTTATCTGGCAGGGATGATCTTTTTTTTGGTGGCAACTTAAGTTTTAGACTCCCTTTGATCTCTCTCTTCTACAGGCATAAGACCTTTGTTTATTTTTCAGATTGTGGAAGATGTGATCTCATGTTTGTCTCCTGTTGGATATGTAATGTAATCTTAATAGTACTCGGTCTGTTTCTTAGGATAAACCTGTATCTTTTTTTTTTGTATTTAAATTTGTAGCCGAACTCAACTTTTGCAAGGCGCTGAACTAGGAACTGGTTAACCAAGAAGTAAAATAAAATTTCAATGTTCTTTCTCTTTACAAAGGAAAGCTTGTGCGTATGTTACAACAAAGTGGAAAATTACAGCCAGAGATTATGTAACAACATTGTTACACTACAATCAAACAAAACCTACTCTTGAAACCGTAAGCAGCAGCCAAGGGGGTGGAAAAATTGGAATATATATAATCTGTATTTACTTCCGCTGAAGGGTATAAAGAATTTTGATTTGAGAAGTCTGATCTTTACTGATATTATCTCCTTGGAGGATCCCGAATGCTGTTCATTTCAGTTCCCATGCTTTGAGGTTCTATGAACGTTCCAAGCTTCTCAGCCTCTCTAGCAATCCGAACATCTGAAGGTTTGTAATACTCACCAAGAAACTTGATGGCGAATCTAGGAAGCAATGATGTCACAACAATGGCAAGCAAGCAAAACCAGAACATCCATGTACTGGTCACTTCGAAAATCGCCCTGTCACAACCATAAAATAAAAAGCATTGAACTCTATGTTTGCTTCAACATAATGTTTTGGAGGGAGAGAGAAAGAAGTTTTACCAGTAACCAGGGAGTGTGGGTATAACATCAATCACAATAACACATATACAAGCTGCAACAATGGAACCCCATATCGCGGCGTGGGTGATCCAGTTCCATCTTATTATATCCATGGCCAAGTGAAGATTGACCACTACAACTGCAGCAATGGTCCATAGATCTCCTAGGCTTGACGTGTCTATGGTACTGCCCCAATAAGCAAAGAGAGGAATGAAGAAGATGGCTGCACTTTGCCAGATCGTGTCAAACATCATATACCAAAAGAGCGTTGTGGAATATCCCTCTCCCCTCTGGCCAACACCGTAGAGCTGAGGGTGGTTGAGAAGAGTTCTCCTTCCGAGGTCTTTGTCAAGAATACCGATAATTATTGTAGGAACTGATGTGTATATGACTGAGTACAAGACACTACTCCATTCTGTGATGGCTGTTGTCAGTGTGTAGCAAGTAAACAAAACGTACCTACATTAAAATTGTTGAGGGTTTAGTCCTTGGTGACTGTTTTAAGACGGATTAGCAGTAAGAATGTACTCACCAAAATAAAATTAGAACGAAAACTGCATTTCTATAGAAATTGTATAGTATCATGTAGCCCATCCTTTGGTAATTCCAGTGTCCATGGACGAGCAATAGCGGAACTAAGAATCTGAACTGTCCCATTGCGAAATCTGATGCCATCACAGCTTGGCGACCTTCTTGGCCACTGATCCCTACCCCAACATCAGCCATCTGGATCATGGAGACATCATTTGCACCTGTAAAGCAAATGGGATGGTGAGAATAAAACAAAGAACCAGGTTGCTTTTTAGATAGGATCAGGTAGATGAGTCATTACCATCACCAATGGCAAGAGTCATGTCAGAAGTCCGGTTCTTTACAAGTGCAACGATTCCAGCTTTCTGGAACGGAGCAACACGGCAGCAGAGTATCGCAGAGCATTTACATGCAACTTGGAAGAGCTGCATTGCAAAAAAAAAAAACTGAGCAATTACACCACTATAAAAGACAGTCACAATCAGAGTAAGCAATAGATTTTCATCAAAATTTAACTTACCACATCTTCAAGATCGTTGTCGAGTACATATATGAGACTGGTACCGTCAATAATTAAAGCTACACTTTCGTCATTACTTTCAATACTGGCGTTTGCTTCTTCTAAGCTCCTCCGACATGAATCCAACGAGTTACTATTTATCACAATCTGCCTCATGTTTCTTGTCAGAAGCCTCGATGAGAAGCCAATGGATATGGCAGTTTCTTGCTTGTCACCAGTCAACACCCAAACTTTAATCCCTGCGATTCTCAGAGATTCTATTGCCTCAGGGACACCACGCTGCAGTTTATCTTCAATTGCAGTGGCTCCTACTATTCTAAGGTTAGTCTCGATGTTTCCAGCAACCTTTCTTAGCAATCCTGCTCTACCTATCAAGGCAGTGCTCGCCGCCTCAAATGAAGAATGCCATTGCTCAAACTCTGAATCGTTCAGCTTTCTCATCCCAACAACAAGAGTTCTCAAACCATCAGATGAGTAGGCGTGAAGCTGGTTTTTGGTCTCTTCTATGACGTCACCGTAGGATTCATCAATGACACTAAACATGGATGAGTCTGCACCTTTTACAAAGAGTTTCACTGACGTGTCGGGGCATCCCAGTATCACTGACATTCTTTTTCGGTCACTATCAAACTCATGCAATCCCAAAACATTATATCTGCACTGGGCAAAAACAAAAACAATAAATGCTATAGACCCCATCTACTAATAGGAAAAAAGTATAGAAATTACCTTTGCATTTCTCCTCGCACATTAATAACTATATGACCAGAGGTTCTCTCTATGAGCAAGAAACCATATGCAGCTGCTGCATAGACCAACGCTTGTTCATCAGGGGACTCCCCTTGATAATCCACCACCTTTACATTGGGATCAGATGTGTTGGTAACAATTGGAACAATTGTATTGCAAGCTGCCAGTGAGAGAAAGAACTCATTCGCACGTTTAGCTTCTTTTGTTGCATAACCATTCTTCGTCAATTCAAGAAGATTAGGATCAACTCTCACCCTCATCTTTGGCTTCAATATACTTCCATCAACTGTATCATGATCACAAGTGTCAGTCAGTTAACAACAGAAAAAACTTATTAAGAAATTAGTTTCTTTACCTTCAATGGAATATCCTGAATTCTCGTTCTCAGCAGGTTCTCTCTCAGAGTAATCCACACCTCCTATGCAAGCACATTGAAACTCCATCTTGTTGTCAGTAAGAGTCCCCGTCTTATCAGAGAACAAATACTTAATCTGCCCTAAATCTTCATTTATATTCAACGCCCTGCATTGGAAACTTGAATTTGAAGACTCATCATACATCTGATCATCTCTAGTCATGAAGTACGCTTGACCAATACGGACAAGCTCCATAGATATGTAGAGAGAAATAGGTATCATGATCTGGTACACGATAACTGCCATAAAGAAAGTGAAGAAAATCTCCCAACCCCAACCATAGTAGTTATGATTCTTCCCTCCTGGCCTCTCTGCATAATCCTTCCTCCTATAAAAGAGAATCGTGTCCAAATCATCCCTGTGCCGTCTCAACCACACAGCAGCAGTAGCCGCCGCCGTTGTACACAAAGCTATCAGAAACAAAGATAGCAGAATGATCTCAAGATTCATCCGAGTCTCCAACCTACTCCTCTTAGACGGTGCTCCAGAGTTGTTCAGCATAGCTTTCGTCTCACCACCAGCGTAGACAACAACACCTAACGCCCACTCAGTGTTCTTAAGCTCACATCCTCTAAGAATAATATTAGAAGGTCCAAGTGATAACCTTCTCCCATCAATCTCCATATTCGCTTGAAACCCATATATGTTCCTATTATGTTTCTCACACTTGATAAACACATTAAACGAATCCAAATCATTAGCCTTCTGAAGAGTCTCCTGCTTAGCATACCTCGTCTTCAAATTCGACTCTCCATCCAAATTAGTCGTCTGCACATACACAACCCCAGTGGGATCACTTGTAGCTAATAACACCATGTCACAAGGAAGAGTCTGGTTAGACACAACTTTAACAACTTCCCCGACACGAATATACTTCCACTGCTTCTCTCGAAACTCACCATCCTCAAACACTAAAGCCAACCTATTGTTCTCAACTCTATCCGACCTATGCCTACGAAAATCCTCGTAAGCGTCTTTAATAGCAGAGACTAATAGAACAAACGCGAGAGGCATGATGGACGCGCCTCTACCGAAAACCGCAAGCTGTGGGAGCTGGTTGAGCACTGCTATCACGAGGAAGTAAATGTAAGCAACTCTATGGAACTGTTCAAACAAGTTCCGAGGTAAGAAGGTGAAAACAGAGTACTTTGCTGTCTTTATCGAATTGCCAGTGAACTCGAAGTTCTCGTTGGTTTTTTCCGGGTCGTTGATGTAGATTAAACGAGCGTCTTCGTCTTTGATCTCTTTCTGTGACATGGTTAGCATCTCGGAGTCAGCTCCGGCTGATCCGTGGCGGATACGTTTCGATCCGATGTCGGCGAAAGTGACTTCTCTGAGGGAGTTGTCTTTGGATGAAAGGCTCCATCTTGATGAAACGCCGGAGATGGAGTCGTTGTTGTTGTTATGATCGATTGAGTTTCTGGAATCCATTAGGATTCGTGGGTCCAGGGGTTTCGTGGACCACTCAGAGGATTTGGTGGAGGATGATGATAAAGGTGGAAACTTTAGGGATCAAATTGAGAATTCATTGAAAGGAAACTTCGTGGGGAAGTATTACAGAGAAACCCCAGAAGCTCGAATCAGCTCGGAGATGGAGACAAAACCTCTCCTTTGAAGGTAATTGATTTAGCAAAAATGAGGGACCTTTAGGGCAGATCGGAGAGAAAAGCCCCAACCTTTACGACACGAGAATGGAATTGATCCGGTGAAATTGACCCTGAAGCTTAATCCCCGAAATGGGTAGATCCGGATCGTGGAGGATTTTCACTTTTTGCGCGCTAAAATAAATCAACCCGAGAAAAGTGGATTAGGAGAAAAGAGATGGAGGTGACGTAAGCGGATACGTGAAGAAGCAGAGGAAATGAATTTTTAAAAAGGAATAAAATGAGAAAGAGAGATAATTAAATGGAGTTTTGGTCTCAACGAAGACGAAGAAGAACGAGAAGGAGAAGAATTTAAACGACGACTTGTAAGAGAGAGAGATCTAGAGACGAAGAACAGAAGAAGAACAAGTCGCCGATGGCTGGCGACGACGATGAATATTTTATTCCGTTTTGTTTTATTTTATTTGTAAAATTCATTTTTAGGCGCAAATAAAACACACAGAGACGAAGAGAAAAAATGAGATTTTTTTACTTTCTAAGAGCAGCCATGTCGTGTTGGTCCAGAGTATCACTTCTAGAACTAACATGATGACTTTTGATTCCACCGTACACAATATTTGTTTGCTGAATATGATTTTATAAATATTTGAGTCTTGGATCCGGTATTGAAGTTTGAAATTTCATGCTTTGGGTAATTCAATATTGCAATAGTAGGATAAGAAAAGTATGGTGACGGATATGAACATGCAATTGATTTTAGATATTATTTTTTTATTTAGCTTGGTATATACTATATGATACTATATTTAGCTTGGTTAACAACAAGATGATACATAAAGTTTACTACACTAATGAACAAAAGATGAATAAAATTGCTCCAAACAAAAACGATGTAATGCGTAGCATGAATCTAAGATGGTCCACATCATATACATTTGTTCTGAACTTGCACAGTTGCACGTATTGTAGGGTATATATTATTTTTTGACATAATGTTGTAGGGTTTATAGAAAGTACTATGTATATTAACCATCGCAGTGCTTCTATATAAATACCCTACAAACTAGGTTTAATGCATTTGGTAGGAGTTGTTAATTGATCTGAATGTTAGAAAAACAACGCTATAATATTTTAAGTTTCAAACACGTCAAAACCAATTGTCATACTCGGATTAGTTGTAACCTGAAATTAATTAAACAAAGAGTAAGACAAACACAATTCAAGATTCGAGAGTCTCACATCACATGGCCACCCTATGTAACAACAACTTCGAGAAAACGATTTCCACGCTCACTTTTTTAATAAACGTTTTTCCTAAAGATTGTGGTGTTAACAGATTATGATTCAATATGTAATGTTGAAAACATTTAAGGTAAAATAATAATATATTTTACTAGTAAGGACTGATATGTAAATTCACGAAACCAAAGCTGACTCTGCACGTGTTCTTGTCATAAACACCAAAAACGATCGTGGTTCGGTTCTTCTCTTTCCGTTGCCGGAAAGCTTCATGATTAAGCTTTGATTAGTCAACCTGAATTAGGGTTTCTCCATGGCCAGTGAAAATGGGTTGTTTACAAAGGCAGATGTAACCACAAGCGGCAGACCAGTGCTCCGCCGCAACGAAGTCGAATGTTTCCTCCTCTCCTCCGTCGACCTAGACTCCGAAGACGATCCGCCGCGATTCACCGGCCTGAGATCCGGAAACCTAATCTTAACCACTCATCGTCTCATATGGATCCCTTCTCAGTCAAACGCATCATCTCTCCCTTCTTCTCTCCCTCTCGCTGCAATCACTCAAATCTTCTCCCACAAGAAATCAATCAAGTCTATGTTCCATTCTCCTCGGATCCGGTTCCAAGCGGATCCTGGTTCGGTCGTTATTACTATTGTATTCAGAGGAAAAGGAGATTTCGATGGGTTTTTGACGAAGTTCTGGGAGTGTTGGAGAGGTAGAGCGTGGGAGGAAGATGATAAGAGCGAGACAGAGACTTCATCTGGAACAGTTACGCAAGGTTTATATGGTAACGATGGAACGGTGAGGATGGTGGGGTTAGCTGGGATACTGAGGAAGGAGCAAGAACAGTGGGAGAGTACAGATAAGAGTTTGCAGGATGCTTTTCAGGATTTGAATGCTCTTATGGTATTATGCTAAGTTCAAAACTTTGTGGATTATTTTGAGTGATTGTTTTGTGTAAAATTGTAGCGTTTTTGTTGGGTTTTATAGAGTAAGGCTAAAGAGATGGTGAGTTTAGCGGAGAAAATGAGGCAGAAGCTTTTGTCTGCTCCTAGTAGTCAGAATGGATCAGGTGATGATGAGGAGATGGGGTCTAAAGAAGAGATGCAACAGTGGATGTTGAGTGTTGGTATTATTTCGCCTGTTACTAAAGAATCTGCTGGGGCATTGTATCATCAAGAGTTGTCTCGCCAGGTTCTCTTCCTCTTATATTTTGTAACATAGATATTTCTGTCATTATCATTATGGTCTATGTTACTTACAGTCTAGTACCGTCATGGTAGAGATACTGGAGAACCTTTTACTTTTTAGTTTGTAATTGTGCTATTCTTGCTCTTGAAGGCCTTCAAAGTACATGAATTTGAGGTTGGAATCCTTATTTGTATGCTTGCAGTTGGCAGATTTTGTCAGGATTCCGTTAGAACAAGCTGGAGGGATGATCAGTCTTACTGATATGTATTACCACTTCAATCGTGCTAGAGGAACAGGTTGGACCTTTGTGATCTATAATGTTTTGATTCCAAGTTCTTAGTCTGTTTTTACCCTTCAGCCTGTTAAAGTGAAACCTTTCTTTGCATTAGAGTTGATTTCTCCAGACGATTTGTGGCAAGCTTGTACCCTCTGGGAGAAATTTGATGTGTACGTATCTTCTGAATCTTTCCTTCTAGGATCCTTTTGCAAATTCTAATGTCTACACTTGACCATTTAAGAAGATAGTCTGTGGAAATATTGACTCTGGCTCATGTGTTATGATTGGTAGTCCAGTAATGCTAAGGAAGTTTGATAGCGGTGTGAAGGTCATCCAAAACAAGTCGCATAGTGACGAGGAGGTACTCTTCAGTCTCATATACCTAAGTTTGCTGCTTTGAATCCTGTACGCACTTTCTTACTGCGTATCTCTCACATCTGAAATACTTTTCTGGATATGTAGGTTATGAGTAGAATCAGAAGGCTTGTGACTAAAACCGAAACTCTAAGAACCGGAGTCACTGCTAGTGATGCAGCTTTGACACTGAAAATTGCTCCAGCCATGGCCAAGGAACATCTACTATCTGCAGAGACCAAAGGTAACAACACAAACCAGCTCTAAAAACATGAATCCACCTGATAAATGAGATTCTCATGTGCCCATTTGTTTTGATCAGGTCTGCTGTGTAGAGACATGAGTCCTGACGGTCTTCGTTTCTATTTCAATCTGTTTCCCGAATTCGATCTCACCAATCTCCATTTGTAAGTCCAATAGCACACATAGATATGTTTCCCATTGTGTTGCTCGTTGAGAAACTGATTAAGCTTTGTGCTGGTGTTCATATCATTTGGCAGAGTCAAGGACTTTGGGGAGTACGGTGAATGGGTCAAAGCGACTACTTTGTTATCCGTATGACAGTTTTTTGATGTGTGCACATACAAACCAAAAACACAACACATCTTCTGCATTTTGACCCAAAAATATGACTCTTATATTTGTAACAGTTTCTCTTTAAATCAAACTTTTGTTTCACACAAATATTATGAATTTGGAATTTGCTATTGTATTTGTAGCCAACCCACAGCATTTTCTCATGCCCGGTAATCAACATAGATAACTTTGAAAACAACAAATTGTCATAACTTTGAGTTTCTAAATATCTTATATGTTAAACTAGTTAGCCACAAGCTTTAACACAGCAAGTTAAACAGTAGAAAGGGTAAAGACGTGTTGAGATTGAGAACAATTAATCAGCTTCAAGAGCTGCAATCTCGTACCTAACGTCTTCCAAATACTCATTGATGCAAGTCACAGCGTCTTGCACTCCTCTAATTGCTTCCTTCAAAGCGTTGTCAAACTCTGCATCCGCTTCTGCTTCCTCTGTTCCTGCATCTTCTGTTATCTCATGAAGGTGCACACACTCGTGCTGCATCGGTTTCTTGAACTTGCAGTTCTCATGTGTCAGCATTCGTTCTGACGGCCTCCCTGCCTTCTTCAGTACCTGTATTGTAACTGTCTGCAAAAAAAAAACAAAAGGAGTTCAAGTAAGAAAGCTTCTGTTCAACAAAACCATATGAATATCCAGATTTGAGTGAATGAGAATGAAACCAGATGCAATTTCTGCTTCTCTTGAGTTTGAATGTCACTGAGCAGTTGAGCAATATCAGCTCTTCCTACTTCTGGCTTCAAAAACAGAGTTTCGATTTCGCGTACCTGCATTGTCACCAAACAAAGGCACAATCTTAAGCTCTATGTTCAACAACATTTTGAAGGTAATTAATCAAAAGAAGAAAAAGAAAGCTCAGATACTTGTTTGGAACATTCGTTGAACTCAGTAGTAATCTCGCTACACAGCTTCTGATAAAGTGTTTCAGCACTAGTCTCCACATACTCCGAGAATCCTCTGATAAATGAAATTCAAAAGCATAGCAACAGATTAACAAAGAAAGATCATAACTGATGTAATATATAAAGTAACAAAACATGTAAATCTACAAATAAGCAACTACAAAAAAAAAAAAAAATCTAAGCTTTAAGAGACATCGCATCCTCAACAATACTAATAGTTACTTAACTCCAACATCTCTCAATAACAGTCACCACCAAATAACTGAATCCCAAACAGTAACTAATAGCATAAAACACTCCGACAAATTTTCATCAAAAGATCAAACCTTTTGAGTTTTGCGTAAGCCTGTGCTCGACGCTCCTGAATCTCAAGCAATCTCCGGAGCAAAACCAGAGTTCGAGAAGGTACCCCCGTGGAGCTAGTAGACCCGCCGCATTCATTTTCGATTTCTCCGGCGTCGGAGGAATCACTGATGGAAACCTTCTTCTCAAAATCTTCAGAACTCATCCTCCTC
>JABAYD010039451.1:588-13565 GCA_014822095.1 Diplotaxis tenuifolia | reverse complement strand
TCTCTTTATTGATCTCTCTCTCTCTCTCTCTCTCTCTCTCTCTCTCTCTCTCCCCTCCTCCTCCTCGTTTTCTCCGTGACCGGCGAGAAGAGTTCTCAATCTTCAGGTTAGTCTCTGTTTCTTATGTTTATCGAATAACCTAATGTTCGAAAAAAATCTGATCGGTCGTTTAAAATATGAATCCAAGTCACGTCTTGTTAATGCATTATGACTCCGATCTTTGTTTTAGTTATTAATGTGAAAAGTATGAAACTTTCTGATTTAGGAAACGAAAGTCTGAGTCTTTATTGTTTTTGAAACAGTGGAAAAACAGAGGAAGAAGAGATGTCTGTGGAGGAGAAGAGACCACTGATGGGAGATTCATCATCACCACCATCTGATCGGAACCTCCCTGATTTCAAAAAATCCGTGAAGCTCAAGTACGTCAAGCTAGGTTACCACTACCTCATCACACATGGCATGTACCTTCTTCTCTCCCCTCTCGTCCTCGTCATCGCTGCTCAAGTCTCCACCTTCTCTCGCAAGGATCTCGCCAGCCTCTGGGAGCATCTCCAGTACAATCTCATTTCAGTGGTTCTCTGTTCAGCTCTCCTTGTCTTTATACTGACTATTTATGTAATGACAAGGCCACGTCCTGTCTACTTGGTTGACTTCTCTTGCTACAAACCTGATGACGCTCGTAAATGTAGTAAGAAGATCTTCATGGAACGGTCGAAACTCACTGGTTCCTTTACTGAGGAGAATCTTGAGTTCCAGAGGAAGATTCTTCAACGTTCAGGGCTTGGGGAATCTACTTATTTGCCTCAGGCTGTGCTTAATGTTCCTCCGAATCCTTGTATGGCAGAAGCTAGAAAAGAAGCCGAGGCTGTGATGTTTGGAGCTATAGATGAGCTTCTTGCTAAGACGAATGTGAACCCTAAGGATATTGGGATCTTGATTGTTAACTGCAGCTTGTTTAACCCTACACCTTCGTTGTCTGCGATGATTGTGAATCACTATAAGCTTCGTGGGAATATTCTCAGCTACAACTTGGGAGGAATGGGTTGCAGTGCTGGTTTGATTTCGATTGATCTCGCTAAGCATCTTCTCCACTCTATTCCTAATACTTATGCTATGGTGATCAGTATGGAGAATATCACTTTGAACTGGTACTTTGGGAATGATAGGTCAAAGCTTGTCTCTAACTGTTTGTTTAGAATGGGTGGTGCAGCGATACTTCTCTGCAATAAAAGAGGGGACAGGAGGAGATCTAAGTACGAGCTTGTTGATACTGTTAGGACACATAAAGGAGCTGATGATAAATGCTTTGGATGCATAACTCAAGAAGAGGATTCCACAAGTAAGGTTGGTGTGACACTGTCCAAAGATCTCATGGCTGTTGCTGGTGATGCTTTGAAGACAAACATCACGACGTTAGGACCATTGGTTCTGCCAACATCTGAACAGCTTCTGTTCTTTGCAACGTTAGTGGGAAGGAAACTTTTCAAGATGAAGATCAAGCCGTACATCCCAGACTTCAAACTTGCGTTTGAGCATTTCTGTATCCACGCGGGAGGAAGAGCTGTTCTTGATGAGTTGGAGAAGAACTTGAAGCTCTCTGATTGGCACATGGAGCCTTCGAGGATGACACTGTACCGTTTTGGTAACACATCGAGTAGCTCTTTGTGGTATGAGTTAGCGTATAGTGAGGCTAAAGGAAGGATCAAGAAAGGTGATAGGATCTGGCAGATTGCTTTTGGTTCAGGGTTTAAGTGTAACAGCTCGGTTTGGAGAGCGGTTAGGTCTGTAAACCCTAAAAAGGAGAAGAATCCATGGATGGATGAGATTCATGAGTTCCCAGTTGATGTCCCCACTAATGCAACCATCTAGAAAACTACTTTCAGAAGAGACTTCTCTTGTTTTTGTTTTTGTTTTTGTTTTGTTTCCAAGTTCTCTTGAGTTTTTTCTATCTTTCGAGATTCTGCTTCTGATCCATTTTCTCTTCTTAATGAGCTTAGCCTGTTCTTGATTGGTTGACAAATTGTTAACATTATTTCCTCCTTTTTTGGATTAAAAATAAATTTCAGAAGCAAATCCTTTAACAATTTCCTCTAAATGATGCTATAATTTTCTTACTGATTATGAATAAAGTTGTATGTTGTATCTATATCTGCTTTGGTTTGTAAAGATCTTTTTAAAGCTCACATACACAAAGATACAGAGAGGTTTCAAGTTCAACTACTTTCCCTTGGATCGCCTGCGCCGTTTTCCTCCAAGGAGTTTAAGCATGTTATCAGTAACATCAGGTGGAGAATCTGCGTCTCCGTTATATTGGTCACTACTGTTATCAGAGGTATGAGTCAACCAAGCCAAGGCCTCAACAGCTGCATCTTTCTCAGCGAGTGTTTTGTTCCTCTGAGGCTTCCCAACGAATTGCATTCCTTTGAACTCCACAAGTGCTCTAAACTCGTTCGTCTTTAGATGTTTGGTCTTGTACTTTGGAGGTGAGTGTCCAGCTCTCATTAAAAGTGTTTGAAGGAGACTCTTCGGGTTTGTCCCGTCTTTGGAGAGTTTGTTCTCTCCTTCTAATTGCGGTTGGCTTGGCCTCTTTGTGTCACGGCCAAATACGAATCTCCCTTCGCATTGGTCTCCAGCTACGAGTTCTTGAACTGCAAGCATCAGGTACTTGCCTTCTTTGTGAATGTCCAGGCTTGGATCTTCAAGCTGCACATCGTAAAAAAAAATATAGTTAAAGGTGTTACAAGCTGTACTCGCTTTCTTTCATTTAAAGTTGAAAAAAAATAAACTCACCTTCTTCTGAAGTAGCTTGTCGAGTTCTTCCTTTAGCTTAACGTAGGAATCTGCCAAATTTGGATCCATGAAGAAGTCAATGTACCCGTCAAGCATTTTAAGATGTCCAACCTGGAAACAACTCAAAAGAGTTTCAATCCCGTGGTATTCAATAATCTGACTCATGTAAGGGTTTTGAAAAGATGAGTATGAGAGAAATCACCTGTACTCCGGTGCTCAATGCACCACCAAAAAGGATCAAACTGGAATCAGGGACACCGGTGGAGTCTCTTATGAGCACTGCATTGACCTTAACTTTCTCTCCAAAGACTAACCAAGGGTATGGAATCGTCGGGAATCTCGAATTAACAGAATTCTATAATAATAAAAAACAGTAAAAGAACCATTTAAATAAACGATGGCTGTAATAAGCGACTCCATGGTCTCGGGAAATAGGATTGAAGAGGCTCACCGCGTATAGTGATACTTGGCCATCATCCATTGTCTTGAATGACATGGAAGTCTCTCTGTGCTGTACAAAGAAAAGGACAACACGGTAATTTCACTAAATCCTGTGACAGAAGCAATGAGGAGACATGGGTGCTCAAGACTTTACCACAACAGATGCTATTCCGGGGAACAAGCCAGAGCAAATGACAGCACGAACCAGAGACTGGTTGTGACTTAGCTTGTTGTTGAGAGCTGAATCATCGTGTACTAAGCCAGCTTCTTTAAGGATATAGTTGAACTGCTTCCTCAGAGAATGTATAGCCTGAAGTGTTTGAGCTGACAGAAAATTCCTCCAACAGTACTCATAAGCTGATCCTTCTCTTTCAGCATTTTTCCACCCTTCAAAGGCACGAACGAGTGCCATATGGTCACTGTAGTCTTTTGCTGAGAATCTCAACTTGGCTGATAAAGCTAACTAAAATAAAACAAGGGATATCTCAGATGTTCTCTCAGTTTACAGCAGAAGTCTCCAGACAAATTATCATCAATGAAACTTTATACTTACGTCCTTTTTTTCTTGAGGTAGCAGGAAAGGATCTCTGACACTGAGACCTGATACAATTGTCAGGATCGGATCAAAGCAGTGGAAGATGGCACCCATTATGAGCATTTTCCCCAGCTTGGGATCAACTGGGAGAATCGACAAGAGTTTTCCTGGATGGAACAAATCAAAAAGAAAGCAAGCAGGAACGTCAGTCATGATAGATAGATCAGAAGAATTTAAAACATGTTTTGGACATGACTTAGAGCACAAACCAAGATCCGTCAGATTTTCCTTCTCATCCAGTGCTCCGATCATTTTCAGGAATCCAATAGCATTTTGAACCTGTGATGAATTTTTACAGTTATTTGGACTAATCTTGATTCATAAGAGCACGCGGCAACAAGAATCATATCTTCTATGTCTTCTGATAATAAATCAAAGTTGTCACTAGTAATAAGACAACTGGTGAGATCCAGAAAGGTATTATTTATCTGTCACTTACGGTCAAAGGCTCTGGAGCCTGAAGTGCAGCTGACAAGAACTCTCCAATGCTTTCAACTTGGAGACTTTTAATTTGCAGGCAGAGAGAGTTTAAAGGAGTTCTCAGAAGTTCAGGAAGTTGATACTCCGAAAAAGCTTCATACACACATTTGGGATATAGGTGATAGCATTCTCCCGGAAGCAGGCGACCAGCTCTACCCCTTCGCTGCAGACCAAACAGGGGGAAATGTTGAGCATATTCATATTAAAAAAAAGTGCACCGGAAAGAAATGTTTCTGAAATTACAACACTGGTGACCATGCAAAGAAATCATCTGAAAGAGTAAATGATGTGAATGCAAGTGTAAGAACAAGGAAACACAGAAGAAAGATATACACGGCTCATAAATATGAAGCCTAATGAATTCACCTGTCGAGCAGAAGCTTGAGATATCCATGAGGGTAGCAAACAAGGTGTATTGTTCAAAGCATCATAGGTGGTCTCTTTTGCCTTTCCACAGTCAACCACGAAAACTACATCGTTTATTGTAATACTAGCTTCTGCCATGTTTGTAGCAAGAACAATTTTTCGAATATTAGGAGGTGCTCGCTCGAAAATGAGTCTCTACAGAAACAGCAAAGAAATATATAAAGATAGGAATCATCAATCAGACGGCTCAGAAAGCAGTTAAATTCATGAATCACGACTAAAATTGAAAGAAAAAAAAATTGAAGCATGAGGAGATAAATTTACCTGTTCAGCAGTTGCCATTGAACCGTGGCACATCAAGAGTAAGACCCTATTGGGATCCCCGAGGAGAGGATGGGCTTTAATTTGGTCCCTCAGGGAGCTAATATCATCCCATCCCGTCAAAAATACTAATACAGCTCCTGGACGTTCTTTGCGGCATATGTGACAGAGAACGGCCTCAATAAGATTAAATCCTACGCAATCAGGCATCCAAGACGAGAGTGAATCACGAGTCCTAGAGCTATAGCTTTCAAAAGTTGACTTGCTCAGAGCTTCCTGCAATTTTGAAAGAAAAGATATTGATGAACACAGCCTATGTGAGGTTGATGTTATTGTAAGGTTTGGGCTGCTCATCAAACATACTTCATCAACAGAAACATACAAAATTAGTCAAGTACCTCAACAAGAGAAGTGATCTGGTTTTTCCTTTTGCGTGGCATCAACTGCTTTTGCGTTTTCCAAGTCTTTTCTTGGCCATAATCATCAACTTGATTGAAAGAGGTCAGCTTATAACCCGTCATTTCCAGTACATCCTCCAAAAAATGTGCCTTCACTGGATGTGTGAAGCCCTGAAAAAGATAACTGTAAGTTCAGGCTTCACAAGAATATGAAAAACGTACGAAATATCCAGAGCGTCAGGACTAAGGTGAGGAAGAGGAGAATTTCTTAACTGGAATGTGAATTGTAGGTGCTCCTCCAAAATAATTAGAAAAGAGTTCAGCATTCAAAGTGGCACTCATAAGAACCAATCTCAAATCTGGACGCCGTGGAAGAAGCTCCTTTAACACTATTATCAAGAAATCTGCAATCATAGAAGCGAGAGACAAACATTTGAGAGACTCAACTGACAGAAACCTAAACATAAATTCGATATATAGATAGAGTATGTTACCTTCATTCATTCCCCTTTCGTGAATCTCATCAACAAAAACATGCGTTACGCCATTCAAATTGCGATCACTGAGCAGTCTTCTGAGAAGAATACCACTTGTACAAAACAGAAGTTGAGTATTCTTTCCTCTCATTCCTTCTAGCCTAACTTTAAACCCAACCTATCAAAAAAGTATATGTTGGGTATGAAATCAAGAATAAACTAGCATCTATAAACAAGACTTTTAGTTAAGCATTCTGGCTTACCGTTTCACCAAGAGGTTCTCCTCTCTCAGCGGACACTCTTTCTGACACTGCCATGGCAGATATTCTCCGAGGTTGTGTACAAATGATGTTGCAGAATGCTCCTCGACCAGACTCTATCTCTGATTCCAAAATGTACTGTGGCAGTTGAGTTGTCTTACCACATCCAGTCTCCCCAGATACCACTATTACCTGTCATGATTCATGCAGACAGTAAGAGACAACGAAAGCAGGTTTACATGCATTGTAGCAGCAATTCATCATCTGCAGAACTTTACCTGGTTCCGAGCAATAGCTTGAAGAAGTCTTTCCTTGTCCTTGAATGAAGGCAAAGATTTTCGGAATTCCAGCATTGTACGCCCCTCAGGTGATTCCTATTGTTCAACCAGACAACTACTGCTTTAGCTAAAGTAATGTGATACGAGGGCCAAAGGTAAAGATGATTCAGTAATATATACCTGCCAGGCTCTCTGCATATTGCGCATCCGCATACTCCTCCTCTGAAGCACCTTCTCCATAACAGAACCATCGAGAAATGCATCAGAGCTTTCATCAGGAAGTTCTTCAGTCTGCTTAGGAGGTTGAGAATCAGCTTCACTTTCACTAGTCTTTCCTAAGTTTAGCTGCTGTCTATCAAGGTGTTCCTGGAGTAGTCCCTCTACCCTTCTCTGCAAACTTAGAGGAAGTACCACCTGTACAATAATATGCACTACAACTTCAGCAGATAAAACTACAAACAAAAAAAAATTGAGCTCTATGGTTTTACCTCCCGTTGTGGTCGCTTATCATCCAAATCTGGCCTGTAGTTGGGAAGAGGAACCTTGCTTGCAACAACCACTTTTCCATAAATTTCACTTTTTCCAAAGAAACAAGGATAATTTAACACATTTTTCATGAAAAGAAATAGGCTACTGATCCGATAAAGGCCTACTTATGTATACCTGTAGAGTCCCATTCTCTTGGCAAGGTTTGAGATTTGCTCATAATCCCTTCGGTCTCTTTTATCTCTAGAAACAATCTCTCGTTCGCTATCATTGGCCAATAGAATGCCTAACTTCCATTTCCATTCATCAACATTGGCCACAGAAGATGAAGCCTATAAAACCAGTTTCATGTCATTGCATCCAATCATTAAACAGAGAGTAATCAAAATCTTTAATTTGCGTTAGTCATTCATCCTAACAAACACTAAAAGTTCACATTTTGATAAAACGGTTTATCATCTGAAGACTGAACATCAACAGGAAACTTAAATCTTAACTGTCTGAACCAAAAGTCTAAACATCTCGAAACTTTGTCATTGATCCTAACAAAAAACCTAAAGTTCCAATTTTTGAGAAACATTTATCATCTGAAAACATAAGATCAATATTATGAACATCGACAAAGAAACAGAACATCAAACTTAAATCTTAACTGTCTGAACCAAATCTCGAAACTTTTCAAGGCTAAAAATCTCTAAACAGAACACGAACCTTATGTTCCTCGAACTCACACTCGTACTCATCATCAGAGAACTGTTCCGCAGTGTATCCGATGAAACGACGACATATCGGATAAGACAACCCCGTGACAACATCACCACTACGGCTCGAAATCAGAGACGACGGCGAAGTAAAGACGATATAAGAACTGCTGCATAAAGATGGGCTTCTCAGTGGAGAGCGAGTAGGAAGCTTGGTGGCTTGCCACAGGAAGAGGCTTATTCGTTTTGTGAAACGCATTTTGGAAAGTGTAATGGACGATGAGGCATGGTTTCGCAACCTCGCCGTCTTCAGGCAAAGGAAGTTACTTTCTGCTTCGCTCAGTTCCCAGCTCAAATGGGTTTCTTTCTCTCTCAGACAGAATTGGTCAGACAACGAACGGGTCTCTGTGACTTCGGATCTAATTTGTAATAAGGGTTTAGGGTTTATGAATTTTCATTTGTTCAGGCTTATTGAGTTTTTTTTCTTCCTTTTTTTTTTATTCTTGTTTCAAGGAACAAAACAGAAAGAATTATATCTTTATTAATCAACTCTGTATTAGTATGAAACTTTAGGAATGATTTAGAATATTAGTATTTTTCGTAATCACTTATCAATTATCATACTACTATCAAAAATTTTAAAAATCATGTGGAAGCATATTTAACTTGAAAGGTATAATTATTTTATATTTTTGGATAATATAACTCTTTCCATTCAATTATAGAACAGTAGAAAGAACAAAGCACCAAACTTCATTATCACCAATAACAGATTCCCACCAAATTTTTAAAAAAAAATATTTACATAATAATTCTCCTAATGTATATGTGAATCTCTAGCATGTTTTTGTGCAAATGTATATGTTATAACCATGGATGGCATCACCAAACTTTATTAGACTTCAATAAATCACATTTACAAAGTATAATAGCTCTTCTTCACACAACTTCTTTAAGACCATGATCATTCTGGTTTGGTAGAAGATGAAGATGAGCAAAAGCTATAAGAAACATAAGCTCCAAGGGCAAAGATAACAAGAGCAGACACTCCTACATTCACCATCATCATCTTCTTCTCTTCACTTGTTATATCTCTTCCCCTGATTTTCTCCATCATCCCTTTCCCTGTTTTCTTTCCTTTCACCACCAAGTAACTTAGTTTTTCTTCTGCTGATTTCACTGCCTCTCTTGCTCCTCCAGACACAGGTTTGCTGGTCCTAGAAACCGGACCGGGTTTTGTATAGTCCAGCTCTGGAAGCTTCCTCTCTTCTGGTATTACTATCTTCTCTTTTCTTACAGATCCATACATAGACTTCTCTTCTTCCAACAGCTTCTCTTTTTCTTTAGCTTCTTCTTGCAGCTTCCTTGCCTCTGCCTTCTCTTTTGCTATAGCTTCTTCTTGGAGTCTCCTTGCCTCGGCCATCTCTTTTGCTTTAGCTTGTTCTTGAAGCCTCCTTGCCTCAGCTATCTCTTTGGCTTTAGCTTCTTCTTGAAGCCTCCTTGCCTCAGCTCTCTCTTTTGCTTTTGCTTCTTCTTGAAGCCTCCTTGCCTCAGCCCTCTCTTTTGCTATAGCTTCTTCTTGCAACCTCTTTGCCTCAGCCCTCTCTTTTGCTATAGCTTCTTCTTGCATCCTCTTTGCCTCAGCTCTCTCTTTTGCTTTTGCCTCTTCTTGAATCCTCCTTGCCTCAGCCCTCTCTTTTGCTTTAGCTTCTTCTTGCAGCTTCCTAAGTATTGCCTCTTTCTCTTCCAAAAGCTTCTTCTTCTTCTCATCCTCTACTTCCTTCTCTTTCCTTTTGGATTCTTCCAACAACCTCTTCTCCTCTAGCTTCTCAACCTTCTCCTTAGGCATGGTGATTGTGAGGACGTTGTTATTGAAGCTCCCACGAAGCTTATCCACAAGACAATTCTCTGGGACAGTGAACACTTCGTTGAAACGGCTCCATCTCCGACCAGTCAGGGGACGTTCTCCTGTGACTCGTATCATCTTCGAGGCGTGCACATACATTACCTTTATTTGCTCCTTTGTAAAACCTTTTAGAAAAAAACAGTTTCACATCAGAACCATACCATCACAACTAGTCCAATATATATGTATATACTAACCTGGAAGATCAATGGTGAGAAGAGTGGCTTCAGGTTGATCTTTCCAATCAGATTTGGGGACAAAATCCTCATACTGAACACCTAAGCCTGTTCCTCTAGGTTGCTGTCTTGCTGCCATTAATTAACTTTCTGAATTGGTTGTTTTGTCTGAGAGCTTTGAGAAGAATATCCATTAGGGTTTATTGCTCTTCATATATATAAGACCACTGCAATGCTTAGCCATTTTCTCTTCCGTTATGCAACTGATATTACCTAGTTTTGGGGCTATGTCTACATCAAAAATCTCTACTTTTGTCTTAGGTCATCCATCATATGTTTATCCTCTTACAAAAGAAAGCATAATGTGTTTGCTTTCTTCACAAGTTTATACCTTGTGTTCCCCATTGATGTGCCATTAGTGCGCATAAACGTTTCAATATAAAGATTGTGTAGTTATAAAAAGTTACAAATCAGAGCTTGAGTTTAAATAGAACTATCCAGAATAAAACATCCAAAAATGTTCCAGGTTGCAATAACACACATAATATTGACTCATTGATTGATTGGTGACTGAGAAATTAGGCATTGTTGGAGAAATTGAAATAATGCCATTAGGACCAGCAAAGCTTCTAAAACCCACTAAAAACATAGTAGTAGTTTCAACACAAGAACAAAGTCAAAGATACAGAAAAAAACAGACAAAATGATGAGACACAAGACCAAATCAAAGAGTTCGGGCGTAAAAAGACAAAGAATCATAGGTTAACTACTTAACTATGAATCTATGATCATCCATGTCTTTTAACCATTGCAGTATGGTAGTTATGGAGAGATGGATTCTTTACGAACTACTATAAAGGTGAAGACAATGGAGAAACTAGCATCAGCTATAGATGTATTTGATGATATTGCAAAGCAGTGTATATCCTGTTTTTTTCTTGAGAAATTCAATTACATAGACAGAACTTTTTTTGTTTAAACATTCAAGAGAATGTTCAAGGTTACAACAACAGCCACATAAGATAATGAAACGTTTCAGGGTCTCTTTAGCTAAGGCTACAATAACAAACCTACGCCTGCGAATGATCTACTCCTCCAAACTTTTGTAGCTTTTCATCTTCTAAAAACTCGGCTTAAGCTGTAGACAGAAAGTTACCATAATATATCAGACTCTCACCATTTTCTCTGGAGAAATCAAAAACGGAAGTTGAACTGATGAATGATACATACATTGGGAAGAGAATCAGACAAAAGGCTGTGATTAAGCATGACTTTGTGTTAGCAGCAGAAGCTGACGTTGACCTGTTTGCAACCAGAAAAAAAAAGAGTTAAAAGGATCTTAATGGAACAAGAAGCTGAGTTAAAGGATTTCTATACCTAGCGACAATGCTCGCAACTGACTCAGTTTCAAGACCAGACCCATAAGCAAATAACGGGTCATAAGGTGAATCTCCATAGCTCATAGGCAACTGCTCCGTGTTTCTGAACCATGTAACAGGAAGTTTCCCACTGAATCCATGGTCCCCAAAGAGAGCATCAGTGATGCCTTGGCCTTCTGTTCCCGGCAGCCACGCTGCAACCAACGCCTCGATGGAGGCAACGTAAGGTTCCATCACAAGTGGTCTCCCTGAAACAACTACAACCACACATCTCACAAACTGACAAGTGGATGTAACGATGGCTGGACCAGGATCCATCATAGTTAGCTTCTCGCTATCCCCAGCTGTCTCTGCATACGGAGGTTCACCAACAGCAATGATTGCGTAAGAAAAGTTGTTAGACTTGATGAATCCAGCATCTGGATTTTGGTTGAAGATGACTTCAGTGCTTTGATCAACAGCTGCTTTTATAGCGCCAAGAATTGTAGTTCCTCTTGTGTTCTTGTTGCCGCTTAATCCTTGCCAGGTTATGGTCCAACCACCACATTGGTAACCTAAATTATCAGCGTGAGTGCCAGCGACTAGGATCTTTGAAGCCTTCCTTGGAAGTGGGAGCATAGGATTGGTTTTGTTGCCGTTTTTCAGCAAAACAAGTGATTTCCTAACAGCTTCCCTTGCCAAGTCTCTATGTGCCTAATAGAATTTTAGAACATTCAATACTTGTAACAGAGACTAGCTCAGGGAATAATACTAAAAGCAGCAACTGACCTGGCTTCCTAGTTCATTGGAGAAGCTGTAATCAGCTAAAGGGTTCTCAAAGAGTCCCATAGTGAACTTGACAAGGAGGATTCTGCTTACAGCATCATCAATCCTGGTGATAGGAATCACTTTGCTCTTCACCAAGGACATAAGATCATTGATGAACTCATTGAAGTTAAAAGGGACCATGACCATGTCAATTCCAGCTTGAATTGCAGCTTGGACAGAAGCGGCGTAGTTAGAATGTGGTGGAGATGAAATCTTATCAACGCCTTGCCAATCCGAAATCACAAAACCCTGCCACATATCATTAGACAAGATAAAAGTTGGAATCAGCTCTAACAAAGGGTCTCTTCAAGACAACAAGGAGTATTGCAAGAGCACAAAGCAGACCTTAAACCTAAGGTTACCCTTGAGATACCCTGTAATGAGCTCAGTATTTGCATGCATCTTCTCACCATTCCAGCTCGAATAAGAAACCATCACTGTGGAAACACCTTTGTAAATTGCATCAGCGTAAGCAGGCATGTGAATGCTAAGAAGACCGTGTAAATCAGTCACTGTGTTGTTCTCATTTACTCCTCTCGTTGTCCCACCATCTCCCACGTAATGCTTGGCACACGCTGCAACTTTATCCCTAATCAAAAAATTCAAATGAAACTGAAAGAATGAACATAAGGCTTATATAATTCACAAGATTAAATTAGTAGAAAAGCCTTTACCTTCCACCAACGAAGGGAACTCCGTGCTTATAATTGGAAGGAGGCTCTCCTTGTAAACCAAGTATGACATCAGTCATGTCTTCCACGACTTTGTGATCCTCGCTGTAGCTCTCATAGCATCTACCCCATCTAGGATCTCTACAAACCTACAACAGGCGAGTAAGTAAGCAACTTTCTAAAAATGCCAAAAGTACCAATGAACATAGAAATATTACTGCAATGCAAGGAGCGAAGGTGTATGGAATCCCAGTGGCTCTGACTTCGACTGCCGTTGCTGCTCCAATCCTCTTAACCAGGTCAGGATCCCTGTGAAAACTCAAAATCTATCAGCAGAAGAAGAAATATAGACAGCATTCTCATGAAACAGAAACGGGAAACATGCAGAATCAAAAATACTTGCCTGGTGGCTCCAAGACCAATATTGTGAGGGAAGATGGTAGCGT
>JABAYD010039426.1:0-14391 GCA_014822095.1 Diplotaxis tenuifolia | reverse complement strand
CTCTGCTAAGAGACTTGCGATCATCATGCCCTGAGAGCCTGAATTGTAATCATTTGCAGGTTTGTGCATCAGTATAAATATAATAACTAACTATAATAATGTAGCAAAAAAAGTTATATAGTATAAAAACTGGCTTTATTTGCAAGTAGATAAAAAAATAGTATAAAAAACTGGCTCGGCTAACTTACTGAAACTTGTTGGTGTAAGAACTTAATGTACTCATGTTTGGGGAAAATGTGTTATTATTCCTAATTTACAAACTACAACCTAGCAATCATGTCAAAAAGTATGGATTCGGGTTGTCTAAATTCAAAATGTTTTGGATAGAGATGATAGAACCTAATTTACTCGTTTAGTGTTTTTGTTTTGATTGATAAAAGATTCGTTGTTATTAGAAAACCATGGAAGTTTTTTTATCTAAATCCACTATAAAAATATTAATGTGCAGAAAGATGTCATTATTACTTTCCTAAAAGAAGCTTTTATTATTTATATGAAAAAAAAATAGATATATTGTTTTATATAAAAGCAATTATACCTTGAAAGCCGGTGGCGGAGATGCTGCTTCGCTCTTGGCCCTCTTAGCGGCCGGCTGATCTCCTCCGTCTCTCTTAACTTCACTGCTACTCGAATCACGAACCTTCGTCACACTCTACAATGAATAAAATACATATAAAACATGCTATATATATATAAACAAACTCATGCATGCATATATATACCTTAGGTTGTTCGTCAAAACTCGGTCCGTGAATCTGAGGCGGCTGTAACGCCGGAAACGCGGCATGATGAATAGGGCCCACACTTTCAGCCGTCGCCGCAGGGTTCCAAAACGTTACGTTGTTAGAGAACCGCAAAGGACTGTGTGGTTTTGGCGGCGAAGATCTTGAAAACCAAGTCGAATGTAAAGCTGTCGCCATCTGATCATAGTTTCCGTACCCAAGATTTATTTTCTGATGGTTCCTCGACGGTTGCTGGTCGGAAGAGCCAGGCAAATTAAAACCAGCTCCTTGTGAAACACAGCTGAAGAGGAACTAGGAGTTGTTGCTGTTCCGTATACAAAGTGTTGGGCGAGTTGTCAACGGGGAAGCCTTGACATGTCAACGTACTACTGTCTGTACTTGAGCTCCCGTGAGGGCTGAACTGATGTTCCAAGAAAAAACCACGGTTGCTGCTCGTCATATTTAGCTGCGGTTTGAAATCGCTATTATTGATATGTGTGGATCACGCCACAAAGCTTGTTGATGAGAGGAATCTCATTCTTGAATAGTTATTGCGTTTGAGGTTGCATCTAAATTGAGATTCTCTTGAAGCATCGCTCCAAAGCTTGTCTCCGCTTTACTATCTCTTCTTCTTTTCTTCCCCGCAAAGAAAAAAAACACAAATCTCTAATTAAGCATGATTGATATAAACATAAAAGAAGGAAGTTGAAGACTCACAAGAGAGATTGGTTCCATTGATCAACATGTGATTGTGAAGAAAGCCCTAAACCAATCATCTGTAGATGATGATCAGTAGCTAATGAATGATGATCATGATGATGAAGTTGAGCTTGGTCTCATGGAAGAAGAAGATGTTGAGGAGGAAGAAGACGATACTTTCCACCAGCTTCCTGAGTTGATGAAATCATGATGATCCCCCATGTTTTTTTTTGGAATCACTAAACGTGTAATATATATGTTGGTGAGATCGATGATGGATCTTTGATTTGTTGCGACTTCTCAGATTGTGCTTCACATGAAATGATGATGATCCACACAATAGAGATACTTATAGTTATATAATTATATATGTCAATTCATAATGGATATTTTATTTTTTCCTGGTAGGGTTTGCGTTAACTATTTATGAAACGGTTGACATTTTTCAGGTGGCTCTCACTGACTCTTTTGCATACGTCATGCCCAATTTCTAAATTTTTCCCTTGGTATTATTACACTTCAAAGAGGACTATTTTTATCTTTGGGTAAAGTTTCCTTTAACTAGTGTATAGAAAATACATCCTGGAAGAACAATAAATCAACCCCTTATGAATACATGCACGGATGCACCGTTTTATTATTAACAATAAACGAGTTACCTACTTAAAGCACATGGAAAACATATTGTTAGCACTTTCACAAAGGATTCCCAAAGGATATTTTATCGGCATCATGAGGATTCATAACAAGCGTCTCTACACGCATCATGTTCTAGGTAGAGAGACGAACGCGAGACATGAGATTTCAGAAAAAAAATTGTCCACTCTAATCTGCAGTAGAATCAAACCATCTAGTATAATTTTTTTATACCATATATTTATCACTATACCAAAAGCTTTTTACAGTTACTTTCATTTCGCAGTATGCTAACAATTTGAAACAAAAACCAAAAAAATAATTTCCTTTGGGATTTATTTATTGACGTTTTAACATTATGTTTCAAAACAAATATCTTTCCAGATTCTAGATTAAACCGTGGTTTAAAATGTCTAATTTAAATTCAGTGAAAATCTATTATCAACAACTAAAGGGTTGACTGGTTTAGCTGCCACCACCCGCAAACGCAACTTTTACGGTTGATAGCGGTTGGTAGCGTTTTTTTAATAATCACAAGAAACGCTATAAATTGATTCAAAACGCTATAAACCTTTAAATTCTAAAAGTTGGTTTCACGTAGCGTTTGCGGTTGCGATTGCGGGAGGGTAAAAACAATTTTTTTTTGAAAAACTATATAAATATAAAAATACAATGTTCAATTAATTTTTAATATTAAAATAATAAAACTACCAATGTATATATATATCATATTTTAATTTATATTATAGAACTTCAAAACAAAAATATTTTCTATAATTTAAAAAAATGATTAGTATAATTTTATCAATATAACTTTTATATTTATTATAAAAATATGATTTTAATTTTTTCATAATTATATAAATTATAAATATTGTTAATTTATTATTTAACCACTGGTACATTTGGTAGTTAACCAGTCATAAGTATCCCGCAAATGCACCAATTTCTAACCGCAGTACCAGTCGTACAAATCTCTTAAAATCGCTATAAACTGCAACTACCCGCATCCGCAAACTTCCGCAACCTACGTTTGAACCAGTTATGCCTTAATATCAGGATATTGTTTTCTGTTTGTTTTAAAATTCAGTGAAAATGTCTAATCTGTTTTAAAAGTAAATAACAAGTACACTCACTCCAGGAGGATCAATAGAATTTAGACCCGGAACCTTATAGTAATAAATGAAAAGGATACAAAACGTAAGGGAAAATTCCTGAAAAATACACGAACTTAATTTACTTTGCTAGTTTAATACGCAAACTTTTTACGTTGGCCGAATAATACACGGACTAAATTTCGTTACCCAAAATATACATGAAGTTTTGAAATTCGTTGGTTTCACACTGCAATTTTAACTCCGTTAAATCTAATTAACTGAAATGTTAGACGACGTTATAACTTAATTTCCCACGTGTTTAAACCGTTAAAAACTCGGGTTTCTTTCATAAAAAATCTCAAATCGATTAAGAACAAACCCTAATTTCATTTCTCCCCCAAATCGAAAACCCCAATTTCTTCTCGAGTCTGTGTTCTTCTTCTGGCGATACAAATCTGCTTCGATCTCCATGTTACCAGAGAGATAAAGAAGATGAGGTAATGTCATTTTCGAAATTGTGGTCTTCTTCTTCATTGTGTAGATATCAGGGAGGATTTGTTAACCCTTTTTAATTTTGTTTCTTCACTTTGATTGTTGTGAACAAGGGGTAATGAAGGTTTCTCTACACTATGGCGGCACAATGGAGCGAAAAGATAACATTTTTTCTTATCGGGGAGGATTTGTCAACAAGGATATTGTAATCAATCCAGATTACATGACATGGTCAATGTTTGAAGGGTTCTGTGAAGACAATGGGTTCAGTGGGGCTGTGAAACATGTTTGGTACAAGCTTCCTCAAGAGACTATGGAGTTGGTGAAAGTGATTTCTGAACTCACTTGAGATGCTGCAATTTGCCAAATGTGTACTGAAGCTTTGAAAGTAGGTGGAGGTGGGGTTGAGATTTTGAAGAAGTAAGACGTGAAGAAGACATACGTGAAGAAGAGAGAGGAGAAGAAGAAAGAGGTGAAGAAGCAACAGATGAAGAAGTAAGACGTGAAGAAGACATATGTGAAAAAGAGAGAGGCGAAGAAGAAAGAGGTGAAGAAGGCAGAAGTGATGAAGATAAAGGTGAAGATGACATAGATGATGAAGGTCAGAACATTGGAGAACAATCAAATGATGTTGATGATATAGAGGAAGAAATCATCGAAGACGGAGGAGATGATATTCCATTTTAATCACTCTTTGGGGATATGCGTGATGAGGATGTGGAAGGTGAAGCTAATGATGATGAGGAAATTAGAGGTGGAGCAAATGATGAAGACGAAGAAGATGAGAGACAGCTAAGGGATGTTGAGCGTCCCACTCATGCTCCTGACACTGACGATGAATGGGAAGACTTTAACCGACAGGAAAAACACATTTCGACAACAAGATACAGCAATGAGAAACCTCCTTACCTGTGGTTAATGCATACATTCAGGAGTGGAGAAGAGTTCAAAGACCAACTGTTACGGTATGTTCTGAAGACAAATTACGATGTGAAGTTGTGTAGATGGGAGAAAACCAAGTTGGGAGCCATTTGCACAAAAGAAAAATGCAAATGGAAGATTTATTGCTCAGTTGAGAAGCCAAAGGGGAAGTGGATGGTGAAATCGTATGTTGATGAACATGACCATTTGAAGAGTAGCAAAGCAAGGATGTTGAAGCAGGGTACAATTGCAAGGTTGTACAAGGATGAAGCAAGAAGAAGGCCTGGTATTAAGTGGACTGACATCAAGGGTGATTATCAGTACAATTTACACGCTTTAGAAGTGTTCGACGCAAAGGCACATGAGGACTTGCTGAAAACAGAACCGAAGACATGGTGTAGAGCGTTTTTCAGGCCACATGCTAGATGCGAGGATGTGTGTAACAACCTGTCTGAAAGTTTCAACAGAACAATCAAAGATGCTCGCAAGTTGCCACTGATTAACATGCTTGAGGAGATTAGGAGACTTGCAATGAAGCGTAACTCTCGAAGGCGTGAGAAAACCATGGGTTGTTCGACTCAGTTTCCACCAAACATCATGGAGAATTTTGAGCAAAACCGCAAAGCAAGTAATCATTGCACCGTTATTAAGAGTAGTGAAAGTCTATATGAAGTCACTGAGTTCGATTGTAGCTACTTGGTGTGTCTTCCATAAAAGCATTGTGCTTGTAATCAATGGGACATCACTGGGATACCTTGCCAGCATGCCATTTATGTCATAAATGAGCATAACAAAGAGCCTGAAGAGTAAGCACCATACCCTCTTCTCATATCTTAGCATTATATAGATTCTAATTCGCTCTCTCTCTTTGTACTTTGTAGCTTTGTTGATCCTTACTATCTGACATCAAGGTGGCAAGAAACCTACGAAAACAACATAAAACATGTCAACGGAGAGAGATTGTGGGAGAAGACAGGTAAAGAAGCTATAGAGATTCCTGAAAAAAGGAGAATGCCTGGACGTCCGAAAAATCATGATAGGATTAAAGAGGCACATGAGTCAAAGAAAAATCCAAAAAAGGTTACAAGAGAAGGAAGAAGGATGACATGTAGCAACTGTAAGCAAATCGGTCATAATTATGAAACTTGTACTCTACAAGCTGTTCCCGAACTACCTAAACGCAAAAGAGGACGGCCAAAAAAGACTCCGGTTAGTTACAAGCTCGTTACTAGTTCATTTGCTTATATTCTGTGTTTGTTGATGTGTATGTATTCATATATGATTTTCTTAATAAGGATGATCCTTGGAGAATTCAAAATGCACCGAAGAGGAGGAGGAATGCTCAAAGCCAGTCCACACCAAATCCGGTCACCACACTGCCTTGTGTTGATCCACAACCTTCAACTGCTCCACAACCTTCCACTGCTACAACTGCTAGAGGCCGTGGCCGTCCCCGGGGACGAGGGAGAGGGCGTGATCGCGGACGTGAGCTCGTTGTTCCAACAGAGTCTAGTTGCTATATTGGTCCTTACGCTGGCCGTGTCCTTGATGCATGGGGACCTACTGCTGTTGATCATAATCCACAAGGTTCTCAACAACAACCTGAAGACTCTTAGGATCTATCTCTTTTTCACTGCTAAAAACTATGTATGATGATGTTCTGACTGCTATAACTATGTAGGATGATGTTCTTTTGGCTATGTTATTCTATAAGATAATGTTCTTTTGGTTGAATGTTATGCTCTTTGTCTCTTTTTCACTGCTAAAAACTATGTATAATGATGTTCTTTTAAAAGATGATATGAAGAAGACACAAAATATAACAACTAGCATAGACTTCATTGATAATAAGGATGCAACTACAAACCAACACACATCCACCGAAAATACAGAGCAAGACAAAAATTGAAACAGAAACATACGTCATATTCATGACAACAAAAGAGACAAACCACAGTACAATTCACGCTTTAGAAGACACTACTTCTTCAACATTCCAACAACGATGATGGTTGTGATGACAATGAAGCCTCCCCACGAGAGAACAACGAATTGCCTCAGCAATTTCTCCTTTTCAGACAATGCAATAAGTGCAATTTCAAGCTTTTTCTTCTTCTCTGCGAGCATGTCTCCTTCTTCCAACAACAATGCAGTTGAATCTCCGGCTGTAGCTTGTTGAGAAGCAATCCTAAGCGCATGTTTAAGATCTTTGATTTCTTCTCTCTGACGATGCATCACGTCTCTAGCCTCCAGTAAACTCTGTTTCTGCCATCCATTTTGCTCCTCTTTATCAAACCAAGTCACAAATCCATGAGAATCACACATCCAAAACCTTCGACCAGGATTGTCATCGGTCCACGCCTTTGCCATACTCGTTTTCTTCTTGCAGTGACATAAGGGACCATCGTACTTCTTCTTGTAGGATGAGGATGCTCCTGAACTCGAGCCTTCACTCTTAGCCATCGTAGGTTTTCTCTGGAGAAAAGGAGGAGAACTAAATTAGGGTTTTCGATTTGGGGGAGAAATAAAATTAGGGTTTGTTCTGAATCGATTTGGGTTTTTTAATGAAGGAAACCCGAGTTTTTAACGGTTTAAACACGTGGGAAATTAAGTTATAACGTCGTCTAACATTTTCGTTAATTAGATTTAACGGAGTTAAAATTGCAGTGTGAAACCAACAATTTTCAAAAGTTCATGTATATTTTGGGTAACAAAATTTAGTCCGTGTATTATTCGGCCAATGTAAAAAGTTCGTGTATTAAATTAGCAAAGGAATTAAGTTCATGTATTTTTCAGGAATTTTCCCCAAAACGTAACAAAGTTTAACGTGTTCTGTAGTTAAATGTATCTTATATATTAAAAGAGAAGTCACAACATTGATTCATGTGTGATTTTTTTAAAAATGGATAATTCATTAGAAAGATTATCCAATATTACATAACTTAACGATAATATCTTTGAATATCTTTATTTTCTATCTGAAATATAAATAAAATAAAATGAACAAAATCTTTTTGAAATCTTTTTAAGTTGTCTTTATGTAAATCATTGAATTTAAATTTACTTATCAGAAAATATCACTAAAAATTTAATTTTATTAATAAAATGAAAATTTGAAACTATCTAAAATATTTTTAATTATATTTAAATGAGAATAATAATATAAATTGATGCAATTTCAAAAATAGTTATTTAAAAAATTTAAATATATTATGTTCGAAACAAATACTGAAATTATATTTCAAATCTGAAAAAATAAAATATTTGATATATGTATACAAATACATGTGAAAGTTTGAAATAATATATTCAATGAAAAAATAATATATGGTAAAATTATTATATTTTAAAAATTCATATACACATTTCATAAGTATTATAATATATACTAATTTAGAAGTCAAAATAAAATATTATATAAAAAAATAAAAAAAAAATCCACGCGGTTGTACGGGTCCAAATCACTAGAGGAAATACAAACTGACTTTCTTGGAATATATAAAAGCGATGAAAATGGAAAAAAGAGGTTGAAACGGTATTTGACTTATTTTAAGCAGAGATCAGGGTCACATCAGAGTCACGAACCACTTTGAGATATTTTTATTGTCTTGATTTGAGTACTTGCTTTGCTTGCCCCTTTGGCTATGACCTTCACCGTTGTATATTTTTCTTCGGCCACATTAGGTCAAGAGAGTGGGCTCCACGTGGCATGCGCACGTGCTTTCGCTTCTAGACCCCACTTGTTTCGTCTCAGAGTCAGACCCCGAATGTGACACTTCTCTTTTAAAAAAAAACTTTCGGCATCTTTTCTTTACTAGATTTTAACCTGCGCTTTTTAAACACGGAATATTTTATGATTCAAAAATTAAATAACAACATTACAAATATTTATTATTTTTTTATATATTTGAACCATTTTTGCATCTAAATCAACATTTTAAAACTCGATTCAAACTCGCAATCGGCCCATACTCTCGGTCGAACCAATAAACCTAATGACCCGATGTATTGTGAGTTTGAATTTTAAAAAATAATAAGTATTTAAAACTTCAATAAACTCGCAAAAATTGCTAAAAATTGAAGATACCAATTGAACGATGGGTGATAATCCATGAGTTAATTTGTGTTTTGAATTTAAATTTAAATTTAATGTTTGTATTAGATATTTATATACTTTGCAGTTTAATCTTATTGTATTGTTTTTCGTTATATGTTGCGATGCCAACTTATTAACAAAAATTGTTTAAATTATCTTTTTATAAATTTATGTGAAACATATTCTAATAACAATGCTAATAGCTATGTTAAAAGAGTTGAATCATTGTTAAATATAAAGTAAAAGAACTTGTCAAAATCTCAGTAATCAAACTCTTGGGTCTCTCAACGAGTCAGTGATGTAGAAGTTCATATTGCATAAAAAAAACAACTAAAAAGTCACCATCTATAGGTTTAGCCCTTTCAGTAATGGTATGCCTCTCAAATCCAAAACGCATTACATGCATAGTTTTTGTTTTGTATTTTCTCTAAGAGATGTTTCGTTTCTTATTATGACAGTATAACCAAACAAAATTAGGATGCACATAGACTGCAAATTATATTCGGACTTTTGGCCTCAAACCATATGGACTCATTGAAACGTAACTCAAAGACTAAAACACAACATCGTCCTATAAGAAACTTTGAATAATCAGTTTCTATTTGTTTATGCATACCTCGTTTTGGATCTTTGCAGTTAAAAATAGTATAGTTTTGCATTATTGAAATTTTCACGAATTGCAGAGGTTCTTTTTTTTTTCAAAAACAGGGGTTTCATCGAGATACTTTAAAAACATATGATGTAAATGTACTATGTTTTTGCGCTTCAAGCACAATCCTTTGGTCCAAGTATAACATATGAAATATAAAATGATGATCCAAGATGTTTCATATATAGAGGGAAACGTAGCTGCTTAGCTTAAAAAAATCTTGGTTTATTTTAAACTAGGTGTTTTGCCCGCCTAAGATTTTTATAATTACTTCTAAATATAATTATTTTATTTATACATCTTTTACTAATCTATACTATTATTTGCGAAGTGATTTTTCGCAATAGAGCTCCCACATTAAAAGTTAGAGCTGTTAATATCAGTTTTACCCTTAATAAATAAAATTATAAATCATACAAACTAAAAACGAATTTAAATTTTTTTGATTAGATAAGTAATTAAAATTAATAATGATCATGAATTATCACAAATCTAAATAATATATTCTTAAATAAGATAATTCTTATATCTATATATTGTGTTGCTATCTGGAAATATATTTTAATAAAGAAGATAAAAACAAAAACAATAGAAAATACATAACTAAATACTAATAAAGTAAACTTCTTAATTTTATATAATTGCAAGAAAATATTATTTGATTTTTAAATTTATTTTTAATAGTGAACATAATTTATAAATAAATATATGTAAGAATGTTTAAATGAAAAAAAATATTTAAATGAAAATATAATATTATTGTTTATAGCCTTAATGACTAAAATATATAAATTACATACAAAATAAAACGAATTTAAATTAATTTGATTAGATAAGTAATTAAAATTAATAATAATCATAAATTATTCGAAATCTAAATAATATGTTCTTCAATAAAATAATTTAGATATATATATATATTGTGTTGTTATATGAAAATATATTTTAATAAAAAAGTTAAAAACTAAAAAATAAAAAATACATAATTATATTAATCAAGTAAACTTCTTAATTTTATATAATTATCAAAAAAATATTTTTTGATATTAAGATTTATTTTTAATATCGTTTATCATTGTAATCTCAATTAGTAAAAAACTTATTTTTTAAAAAATATTTAATTATTTGCGAAGTGATTTTTCGCAATAGAGCTTTCATGTAAAAAGTTAGAGCGGTTAATAAAGCTCTCATGTGAAAAGTTAGATCGGTTAATACCAGTTAGAGCGGTTAATATCATGTATTAACTGCATCGAGTTATATATTGTGGATGTAGCCACCATTTCAGCATAATAATCGGGATCCACTTTTTCTATTTACATCTAAATATCTTATTTAATCAAATAAAAACTAAAAGTGAATAAAAATGAAAAAAAATATGTAATAGCATCAAAATCGCCAGTTAATAATTACTTCAATCAACATATTTTAAAATTGCATCTAAATTCTCTAGAAGATGGCATCTAAATATATAACGTAACCATATTCTATTTAGTACCTAATTATATGGCCAATATCTAATTTAATTTCTGAGTATATTTTTAATGTGTATTTGATATTATTATGGAGTTATTATTTTTTAATATATTCTACAGGTTTTAGTTTAACGGGTTTTAAATAAGTTATTTGATTAAAAATTAATAAATTTGATTTTACTTAAAGTTAGTTAAAACCATACTAACCCATTTACATATATATATATATATATATAATAATATATTAAAATTTTAATTTTTCAAACATTTTTCAAGAATTTTGGTCGATTCTTGGTACGGGTTGGAATTGATATTGGTTTTCGTATATAACATTTTAAACTATCCGAGTATATATGCTAGATCTAATAAAGGATGAGAATTTGATTTTCGAGTTGATCCCGAGTCAGTTTTTTGGTACAAATATTCTTAACTAATTATGTTAGGTAACTAATAAAAAATATAATATATATGCTGCAGACATTAAGAATAAAACTTAAAAATAATTTATGAAATGCATATGGCATAAGTGTGTAGGTATGCAACTTGACATATTTAATATAGTTATCAAAAATTGTACTAAATTAAATTAATATTAAACACAAATATGATTAAAAGAATATCACAAATATAAAAATATTTTAAAAAAAATAAACAAAAAATATATTCTCCATTTGGAAAAAACGGATCAGAATCTAGTTACTCAATAAAAAAAAAGATGAAAAATTTAGTATATGAAGATAGGGTTGGACATTCAGGTACCCCTTCGGATATATATACTATCCATTCGAGTATCGGTTCCTTCGGATTTTGAAAGTATAACACAAAACTGTGTCAGGTTTGAGTCGGATCCTCCCGGATCTGGGTGGGTTCGGTTTTGTCCGAAGTAACCAAATTACTCGATCCGACTTGGATATTTTATATCCAAACTACTCTGATTTATCTAAAATAACTTAAAAACCTAAAAAAATACTCAATTTATATAGTTCGAATTGGTTATTTTTTGTCTGAAAGTCTTTGGATATAAAGTTCGAAGCTTTTTTATCCAAAACATCTGTTTTCATCTATAAATATCCAAAATAACTACTATATTTGGTGCATACTTTTAATTTTAGATATTAATACTATTATAGATATAATTTTTAGATATAGATATTAATATGTTTTATGTTCGGATACACATGCGTATCGGGTTCGGTTTGGTTTTTTGGATTTCTGAAAATGGTCACATTAGAATATTTAGACAGAATTCGACCGGGTCGGATACCCTGTTTTTTGTGTCGGTTCGGGTAAATACTTCGGGTCGGGTCGGGTATGGATAATGCCCAGGTAGATGAAATACATATTTTGGGCCAGAAAAGATGTTAAAATTTCTGTGTTTTCAATAGAATAGCTGATGGCGCTTATCCATTGGGCCTTGAAACCAGATGAGCCTTAAAAAGTAACACACTGAAAAAGGAATAATAAAACTACAATCAAACTGTTTCAAAAAAAAAAAAGAAAAAAAAAACTACGATCAAACATAAAAGTGCGTATCCTCGGCGCTCTAATTACTAACCGTTGATCCAAACTCTAATCCAACGGCTACCGTATCAATCCGCGTGATTGTTTTCTATTGGACAATAAACACACACATCTTTCCGCGAAGTCTCTCTCTATATATATATATATATCCCCTAAGAGCATCATATCGCAGCACAACTTCGTACGCTTCCCCCTCTTCGCTTTCATTGAACCGTCTCTCTATTCCGAAATTTCTAATGGCTGGTCGTGGAAAAACTCTCGGATCTGGAGTCGCGAAGAAGGCGACTTCTCGGAGCAGCAAAGCCGGTCTCCAGTTCCCCGTCGGTCGTATCGCCCGGTTCTTGAAGAACGGCAAGTACGCCGAACGTGTCGGTGCCGGAGCTCCGGTTTACCTAGCCGCCGTTCTCGAATACCTCGCCGCTGAGGTAATTTTAATTACTCAACTTTCTAGAACCGGTAGATCAATTTTTGTAAAACCGGGATTCTAAACCGTTTTGTTTGAAATTGGATGTGTATAACAATTTTGTTAAACATGGATTATTATAAACCGGTTTGTTTAAACTTGGATTTTAAACCGGTTTGGTTTTGTTTGAAATTAGGTCTGTGTAGATCAATTTTGTTGAACCTTGATTTTAAATCGGTTTGGTTTTGTTTGAAATTCGATCTGTGTTAGATCATTTTTGTGAAACCGTGATTTTAACTGGTTTTGGGTTTTGTATTAATCGGATCTACAATTTCGTAAACCATGATTTAAACCGGTTTGGTTTTGTTTTGGAATTGTATTTGTGTAGGTTCTTGAATTGGCTGGAAACGCGGCTAGGGACAACAAGAAGACGAGAATCGTGCCACGTCACATTCAGTTGGCGGTGAGGAACGATGAGGAGCTGAGCAAGTTGCTTGGAGATGTGACGATTGCTAACGGTGGTGTGATGCCGAACATTCACAACCTTCTTCTTCCCAAGAAGGCTGGTGGTGCTTCGAAGCCTTCCGGTGATGACGAGTAGATTCAGATCTGTGTTTGTGTGGGTGGTTTTAGCTATTTGAATGTGTAGCTTAGGGTTTAGATTAGGTCTTTAGTGTTTCGTTAAAGTACGGTGAAGATGTTCTTTTGGTTCTAAATGAAATCTTGTGATTTTATTATGTGTGTTATAATTTGGTTTCTCAATTATTTATGCAGTTATATGCTATTTATTTACCATTGTGTTATGCAATAACATTTAACATACTCTTAAGGCTAAGTTACGGTCAGAACACTCTCAAAACGTATAATGAATATGTGAAAGTCAAGATTGAGTATGTTCGAGCACGGCATTAGTTAAGTTTCTCAATTTATTTCTCACCAATATGAATAATACAAAAATTGGAAAATGGAAAAAAGAGATGAGAGTGGATGGGTGTGTATTTGTATTTCCTCGTGTATGTATACTTTTAGGGTTTATAAGGATACATTAAAGTTTTTGTTGTGAATTTTATAGAGATTGACGCTAATCAAATAGTCTTTACAATCCTGGGTGATCACCAAAAACTCCCTTTCTCTAGGTGATGCTGCTGCTTTGTCAATGTGCTTATTGCAATCCCTGGTGATCTCCATCTGGTCATTTTTTCATTCTAATTTGAGTATTAGAAAATCTACTAAGAGCAAATTTCATTTTAATAGGTTATTTCTTATGAGTGTTTTGCATTTAAAAAATAGCACTCAAAATTGAATCCTCACCTTTGACCAGAATCACCAATGCTAGAGTCACCCATACTCACCAAAAAGCCACACACCCTCCCCTTTTCCTTCCAACCCAAAATGAACTGACCAAATATTTATCTTTAATCCGGACAAACAAAAAAAATTCAATAGCTACAAGTTGTTGCTTTATTAGAATTTGGAAAATAAATTATTGTATCAATTCTACCAATCTTATGCTTTGTTAATTTTATTAAGGGGTTTTAGTAATAGATCTCTCAAATTAAAATATGTTAATGTCAATCACCCTCCATGTAAAGTATTATGATTAAAATAAAAGTTTAAATGTTTTTAGAACATCTTCAATGACACTCTAGTTTTTTTTTTTTTTATAACACTTTCAGATACGAA
>JABAYD010039390.1:0-18126 GCA_014822095.1 Diplotaxis tenuifolia | reverse complement strand
TGCTTTCAGACAGAGTCTCTGGTCTCTTTACAATCCCAAAACAGGTAATTGATTGGAAAAAAACAAAGCTTTTGTTCTGGTGTTCTTATTCTATGTCCTGTTTTTGTTTAAAGTTTGTCTTTTTATTCTATGTTCTGTTTTTGTTTAAAGTTTGTCTTTTAATTATCTGTTCTGTTCTTGTTTAAAGTTTGTCTTTTTTTTTAATGTATCTTTGTATGGGTTTGATCGTATTAGTTTAGTCTATCGTTTGCTAACTTTGTTTTTGATTGCGTATTGCAAGTGGTTACTTAACTTTTTGTGATTTTGTAAACAATCGTTTTCTGGAGATTTGAGTGTGGTTTACGCAAATTAAAGTTTGAAAATTATGATTCTTTTTTTTTTTTGGCTTTGACTGATTTTTCCTAATGACTCAGAACATGGAGTGGAGACGAAAGTGTTGGTTTCTTATATCACACTCTTCTGGACCCTACGTTTGATAGAACTTTGTAGTTTACCTTCTTATGCTGTTGTTTTTTAATCTGTTTCCACTGGTTTGTTGAAATGTAATGCCATGATTCACCCGTGACTATGAACTGACAGCTTACCAAGTTATGAAGCAGATGTGTAATCCTGAATGTCTTTTTGCAGGTTATACAGATCCATTGGATGAAGATATTGAAATTTTGGTCCCTGATGATGACCATGGACTCTATGCAATTGACATTCTAGATCCTTCCTGGGTAAATATTATTACCTTTTTCTTTTCTGTCTACTCCTTTTCTTGATAATGGTTTGTTACTTCGTTCATGATGTGTCTACTTGATGGTTGTATACTTGATAACTTAGCGTTAGTTCATTTTCCTGTTATATTTGATACTGTATAACTTCGATTTTTTTTTTTCAGTTTGTAAAGCTATGTCACTTGACGGAAGTGTATCACTTTCACGACATGATAGAAATGCTGGTTGGATGTGGTTACAAGAAAGGGACTACATTATTTGGATACGGCTACGATTTCAGACAAAGCAATAGGTGGTCTGCAATTAAAAACCTCTATTATTACTTGAAATTTTAGTTTACTAGATTCTTTAGCTGTTGTTTTGCTTATGAAAATCTTGCAGGATCGATCAACTAATGCTGGGTCTAAAAAAGAAGCTGGAAAATGCATATAAAACTTCAGGGGATAGAAAAGTCACTCTCATCTCCCATTCAATGGGAGGAGTTATGGTTTCATGCTTCATGTTTCTCTATCCGGAGGTACTTTATATAGTCACACCATCCATTATGATCTTCCACAGATTACTAAAGAGTTTCTTTCAACCATTGGCAGGATTTCTCCAAGTATGTTGGTAAATGGATTACAATTGCAACACCTTTCCAAGGTTTTTATACAATATATTTCTTTAGGAAAGTTGTTCATACTAGAGAAATAGCCGTTTTCTAATTGGAAATGAGTTTGAATTTGGTTTAACAGGAGCTCCTGGATGCATCAATGATTCACTCTTGACTGGTGTGCAATTTGTTGAAGGCTTAGAAAGCTTCTTTTTCGTATCTCGATGGACAATGCATCAACTGGTGAGCTCTGGTACTCTTTGTTCTCTCTTATTGATGAATGTGTTTTAAAAAACTTTTGGTTTTAGTTGGTGGAGTGTCCATCTATATATGAGATGATGGCAAATCCAGATTTTAAGTGGAAGAAACAACCAGAGATTCGAGTTTGGCGTAAGAAAACTGAAAAGGACAGCGACGAGACTTCTGTGGAACTGGAAACATTTGGATTAGTTGAGAGTATTGATCTATTCAACGATGCGTTGAAGAATAACGAGGTATCAAACTAAACACATTAAGCTTTTGTTTTTTTTTCTCTTAATTGGCGATGTTATTCTCTCATCTTAGTAATGTATTGTTGCAGCTAAGCTATGGTGGGAATAAAATAGCTTTACCGTTTAACTTTTCTATCCTGGAATGGGCGAGTAAGACAAGAGAGATTCTCAACAAAGCAAAACTTCCTGATGGAGTTTCCTTCTATAACATTTATGGAGTGGCACAGGATACGCCCTTTGATGTTTGGTATGCATTCATTAGCTCTCTTGTGCCTCTATGGCATTATGCTCGTTTTGTTCATTGATTCTTGAATATTATACCGAATCATCCACAACTAAGTTTCCTGGTTGATTCCAACTGTTTTGCAATCTAAAAAGCTGTCTTTGTTTGTTTGTTTCGTCTCTGTTGCAGTTATGGCACAGAGACTTCTCCCATCGGTGACTTGTCTGAGATATGTCAAACTATGGTAAGTGTAGTAATGAGTCTTCTTTAGAACAATGCCTTTTTAAAATCTGAAACTTGTGGCTCTCCATTCTAAGTTATAAAAATCATATTTGATCTAAAAAGGTCTGTTATCTTGTTGCAGCCTGAGTATACATATGTAGATGGAGATGGAACTGTACCAGCTGAATCAGCTGCAGTAAGCCACTTACTCTCTCTTGTTCATCCTTAGCCCTCGTTATTTTTTACTTAAGTCTGTGAAAACAAAGCTTGAATAGTTTGAGATTGTTGTTGGTTCTCTTGTCACTTCTCTGGACCTTCACCACATTTTTACTCTACTTCGCAGGCAGCTCAGTTCAAATCAGTTGCGAGTGTAGGAGTTTCCGGAACCCATAGAGGACTCCTCCATGATAAAAGAGTGTTTGAGCTCATCCAACAATGGCTAGGAGTTGAGCCTAAGAAGACCAAACGAAAACATTTAAAGACTCACAAAGTTGCTGATTCTGGTTAAAATCCAAAGACTTGAACTTAAAAAAAAAAAAAACAAACTTGTAATGAATAAAGTTAAAATAAAGATCTCCTTGTGATGTGAAGATGTGATTTTTTATTATTATTGTTATGCTATTGTAAACTGTGCCATGTAAATTTGAGTAACAAACAGCAAAAGCTTTGGGTTTGTTAATAAAGAAGTAATAAAAATGTAGACTTTCTCTGAAGAAAGCTTTTGTAAATACAATTTGAGAGATCCCATGTGATTAGCGAGAGAAAGAGAGATGATTGTAGCTATCGGAGACGACGATGAGCTACGAAAGAACACAACTTTACAAAGTACGATTCTTCTTCGTCTTCTTCTGTTAATCTCCTTGTGCACGACGAGTGTCTCTGCTTCGATAGACCAATCTGGAAGAAGAGTGATCGAAGCGAGAAGTGGGCAAGACTTGGTTTGGGTGGTTCACCTCTCAGATCTCCATTTCAGTGTCCATCACCCCGAGAGAGCTATCGATTTCAGAAACATAGTGGGCCCCGCTCTCTCTCTCATCAACCCTTCTCTCGTCTTAATCACCGGTGATCTCACAGGTATCGAAAGCTTTCGACTTTTTTTCGAATCTGTAGCTTTGTGTGGTTTCATTACAAGACAATTGCTATGTCGGAATACACTAATCTCTTTTGTCTTTCGTTTGGTTATATTATTAGATGGGAAGAGTAAGGACTTGTTAACGATGAAGCAAAACGAACAAGAATGGTTAGAGTACGAGAATGTGATGCAAGATGTTGTTAAGACAAGTGGGTTGAATAAAACCATCTTCTATGATCTTAGGGGTAACCACGACAACTTTGGTGTTCCTTCTCTTGGTTCATCCGTTGATTTCTTCTCAAAGTATAGCATCAATGGACAGTTGGAGAGGAAAGAAAACATCAACACCATCACTCTCGAGGTTGGTTTAGTCTATCAGTAACATCTTAAAGATTCATTTTGTTAGCTGCTAATAGTTCTGTGTGTTGTTTTGTTATACAGACTAGCGAACGTAAACATCTCTTTGTTGGTGTTGACACTACAATGGATATTGGATTACGTGGCCCAACTAATCTCTTTGGCCACCCAGCCGATGAACTGTTAACCTCTTTAGACTCACAGTTATCGCAATGGGATGATGAAAAGCCAACAAAGCCTGTGACAAAGATATCATTTGGGCATTTTCCGTTATCCTTCTCAGCGCTAACACAATCTCGAAAGAGTCTTAAAGATGTTTTCTTGAAGCATTCCATCTCTGCTTATCTATGTGGACATCTACACTCAAGGTTTGGGAAAAACCTCAAAAGACTACACCACTCTGGTGGTAAAAGTTTATCGGATAACGACTTGTTTCAGCTGAATATGAGACGGAGCGGTGATGAAAGTGATACGAACTGTTCATTTGGAGCTTCACCAGCTCCAGAGTTCTGGGAATGGGAGATGGGTGACTGGAGAAAGAACAGAGCGATGAGGATCATGGCTATTGATAGAGGCCATGTCTCATACGTTGATCTTGACTTCAAGTCAAATCCTCATAAGACTATCGTGTTACCGACGTTTCCATTAGATTCACGGTTCATGTCAACGTCCTTAGCACGTCATAGATACGAATGTCAACACATGATCTCGTCATCTTACGATGCAATCAGAGCCATTGTGTTTGCTCATTCCATAGTTGTTGACGTTGTAGCTAGAGTTTATGACTCAAGCCCTGGGTTTAACAATCTAGTCATGGACGGTCCGATGAGGAAACATGGAGACGACTCCTCTTCCTCTTCTGGAGCATCGTTTTATTCACTTCCATGGAATTATAGAGCCTTTGAAGATCCTTTACCAGATAGGTATTGGCTTCAGATTGAAGTGACTGACATCAAAGGAAGATCAACTTTATCAGAAATGAGACCATTCTCTATAAACGGTCTAAGCTCTAAAGTCTCATGGACATGGAACGAGTTTCGTGTTATGGGATGCCAATGGGCAGCTTTGTACTTCCCCATTCTATGGTCTGTGCTGTGTTGTCTCTTTCTCGCTTTACTCATCCCTAAGTTCATCATCGTTGTTTTCAAGAAGCAGTACACTCTCAAGAAGTTCATCGCCAAGAAAGGACCAATCACACTTGTGTTCTGGATTCTCCAAGATCTTTGCAGACTCCCTGTGGTTTGGTTCGGTTACATGGCGTATTTGTTTTATCTTATTTTCTTCCCTTGGTTCTCCGGTGAAGTGTTTACTGATGCCGGGAAGAGAACGTATATGACTATTATGGGGTGGGTGGTGACTAGCTCAGGGGGAGATAGGAAACATGAGTATGTCGGAGAACCTGATGTAATGGTTCTGGTGATTCCACATTTGGTTTTTGTTGTGATTCCGAGTTTCTTGGTTGTGTGTTGTCTTGTTGCTGAGAGGGAACTCTATAAAGAGCATATTAGAGCTGTGTCTGGTAAGAAGGAAGATGATCATGACAGGGGAAGGAAGAAGAGATGGCAACGGAGATCTCTGTTGTTCTCTAAGAGAAGACTGGTTCGGAAGTTGCTGTTGCTGGCTACATTGGCCCTGTACTGGAAGCATTTCAAGGTAATATAATATGTAACTTCTTTAAGTAAAGTCAACATTCTTCTTGTTCATTTGTGTTCACTTTGTGAAGCATTATTTGGTTGTTCTTATGACAGAATTGCTGGAGTCTAGCTAGAGCTTATGAGATGAATGTGGTTCATTTTCCAGGTTACAGTCTTGTGGTACCTTTGTTGCTACTTTATGTTATCTTTAAAACTCATAAAGCTCCATGAGAGAACAACAATGTCAACAAACACTCTTTGACAGTTTTCTCACTTATATCTTGTTAAAAAAGAGCAACTAATTGTTTTGTTTAGAATTCAATTTTTTTCTGTAGGTTTTGTTCCAATATCCATATAAATAACTGTTTACTTTAAAAATATTGTTATACAAAGAGAATTTTTACATTTTTGTGCAGAAATTGTAAACTTTAAGAGGATCAATTGAGTTTATTGAACTGACTATTGGTTGAAAGTTGTTAAAAATTGATAACTACAAAAAAACTAATACTTTATAATAGTGATTTAATGTGTTTTTAATATATAAAAACAGAAAAATATTTTTAAACTATTATCTTTAGGGAATTTAAATAGTACTATCTTCGTTTTTTCAAAAGCAAATTTTAAAGTTTTTGTTAACTTATAAAACAATTAGTGTAACAACACTGAAAAATACAGTAAATTACTATTATAAATGAATTATTTTCTACAATTTTCTGGTTTTAATAACTTTGAACTAATAGTAGTCCAAGAAACTTAATTCATTTTTTAAAAGTTATTTTGATGTAATATTTTTTTTAAAATATCTATTTTATTATAACGGAAGGAGTATTATGTAGACAAACAATTTTAGATTAAAAAAAATGTAGACAAACAATTTGAAAACCACGGTGTTATAAAGAAAAATCAAAGCTCTAGATTGGGCCTTGGTAGAGCTTTAGGTTGGGCCTTAGTAAAGCTTGACGGCACAACTCCATGATAATGGCGTCAAAATGCTGACGTCAGCGAACAGATATATCATCATCTTCGTTACAGAGAGAGAGAGTAAAAAAAAACAGTCACTCTCCATTCAAACAACTTTCAAAGTTTTGGTTTTGCCTTTTCTCGAGAAACGGCAAAATATTTAATTCCCTAATTTTCTTTAAATAAATAAATACTCAGGGGCCTACATAAGCTTGATCGCTCCTTCTTCGTTCACCGTGAAAACTTTCTTCTTCAGTACGCTCTCTCTCCGTTTTCGTCGTTTTATATATTTATTTTATTTTTGTTTATTCTACTGTTAAGTAACGCGTAGTTGATGATTTACTTTTGTGTGGGGGAGTACTACTTTACTTTTTACTCTTTTGTCTTGTCATATAATTTGTTTCTCATCTCTCTTTTTTGCTTTTTTGATTTTATTGTGTAGATGACGATGGGAACTGTTGATATGGAGATTGAGAGAGCCGATCATGTCTCTGATTCTTCTCCTCTACCGTTTGCAAGAAGGTAGTGATGATCTTTTAATTCCTCATAAGCTTTGTTGTTATGAGTGTTTTAATTTTTCCTCGGATGTGTTTTTTTTTTTTTTAATATTTGTTTTGATTTGAGATGCAGTTATCAAGTGGAGGCGCTTGAGAAAGCAATGAAGCAGAACACGATTGTTTACTTTGAGACTGGTTCTGGCAAGACTCTTATCGCCATTATGCTTCTTCGTAGCTACGCTTACCTTTTCCGCAAGCCTTCTCCTTGCTTCAGCGTCTTCTTGGTTCCTCAAGTTGTTCTTGTCACTCAAGTATGATTCTATCTTTTGTTTAAGTTTATGTACAATGTGTTTGTGAATCTCTCTGTTATTGTTAAGTTTAGAGACATTAGTATTACTTTCTTTAGTGATGGTGTATAGATTGATGTCTTACTTTTGTCCTTGTTGTGTGTTTACGCAGCAAGCTGAAGCGCTGAAGAGGCATACGGATCTGAAAGTGGGCATGTATTGGGGAGCCATGGGGGTTGACTATTGGGATGCTTCAACGTGGAAACAAGAAGTTGATAACTATGAGGTTTCCTTCCCTTGTTTTTGACTGATTACATGTATACATTCTGTTTTTTTTTTCTGCTCAAGTGATTGGAGTCTTTTAGTGTACTCGCTGTTTCATGTCTCTGCGGTTCAGTACTCTTGCTAAGCTGCATCTCAATCTTTTATGCTCTGTAACTATACGGACTGACTCTGACATATATAAGCGTTTGTGTTCTGCTAAATAACATGACTACTGTTTCATGTCCGCCATGGATACGCAACGATATATATACTATTTTGTGATTTTAGTTGTTCACTCCAGTTTTTCTTTGCTCTCACAAATGCAGGTTCTTGTGATGACACCTGCCATTTTGCTCAGTGCATTAAGACATAGTTTTCTGACGTTTAACATGATCAAGGTTCTAATTTTTGATGAATGTCATCATGCTCGGGGTAATCACGCGTATGCTTGTATCTTGAAGGTGGGCCTAGTATATACTCTTTGTAGTTAAACTCAGACCTGAATGAAATATCATGTTATAAGCTATCTTTTGTAGTTTTGACAATATTGCGCTTTTTTCATGGCAGGAGTTCTATCACAAGGAGTTAAAGTCTGCAACTTCTTTCGTTCCTCGAATATTTGGGATGACTGCCTCCCCTGTGAAAACAAAGGGTATAAGATTTAACGCATTTCTCATTCTTTCCTGATTGGGTTTTTTCTTCCACGTTTAGGTTTTATTCCGTCTTTCTTCTCTCACATCAGGTGAAAACTTGGATAGCTACTGGAAAAAGATTCATGAACTCGAAACTCTAATGAATTCAAAGGTTGCTCTTTTCTCATCTTGACTTTTTCTTTTCCTTTTTGTAGTGTGAATTTCTAGTTAGAGATGATGATATCTTTCCTGTGTTGTTTTTATTTTGTGCATTCAATCATAGTCACTAAATTTTCTGAATTTATTAAAGGTCTATACATGTGAAAATGAGTCTGTGCTTGCTCGGTATGTCCCCTTCTCTACTCCGAGTTTCAAGTACTACCACCCTATGGGAATACCATGCTCCAAACGCGCAATCTTGGTAGCGGAACTTGAAAAGCTTGCCACAGAGGTATATATTCTAAGGCTTGAAGTACAACGAGATTTGTTTATATCTTCACATAAATGATTACATTGTTATAATTACAATTCAGCATCTCCTAGCCCTTGCAACACTGGACCTCAAATCCTCCACTGTGAATTCTATAAAGAAGAGGCTGACAAAGATATGCTCATCTATAACTTATTGTTTGTTTGAACTTGGAATTTGGATGGCGCAAAAGGTTTTTTTTTTCTTTTCTAAGTGCTGTTTCAAGGTTTTAGATTACAAAGGAAAATGAGATATTTGTGTTTTTTACCACTACAGGCTGCTCAGTCACTCTCAGTCAATCAGAACGACTTTGTCTTGTGGGGTCAGCTAGACGAGTTTAGTGAAACCTCTATAAAAAAGTTCTGTAGTTATGCTTCACAAGCCATTTCAGCTTACATTCCTGATGGTACATTTTTCCTAGATAATATTTATACAACTGCAGGTTCATTCACTCTTTTCCTTACCTCTGATCGCTTTTGATTCTTCCTGCACTTATAGGTCTTAACTGGAGTGTTGCTAACATAAAAGGAAATGTGGAGGCAGGTCTCATAACACCAAAAATTGTCTGCCTTGTTGAATCTCTTCTTGGTTATAGGTCTGGATTGCATGCATACTTTCTTGTCTGCTTAGTACACAATAGATAGATATTCAATGCGTCAATCTGAAATGAAATAAAAGCTTGAATGTTTGATTATGGCCAAGTCAAATCGTTTGTTACAGTTTCTGAAGATTGACGATTTTTAATTCTGTTCCTATGAATTTCATGGATACAGCTCCTTGGAGAAAATACGGTGCATCATATTTGTGGAAAGGGTGATAGTAGCAATGGTTGTGGAGTCTTTTCTGGCTGAAACTCTTCCGACCTATAATAGCTGGAAAACTAAGTACGTTGCAGGAAATAACTCCGGCCTGCAAAGTCAATCCCGGAAGAAACAGAATGAAATTGTTGAGGACTTCCGAAAAGGCTTGGTATGTTCAAATTCCTCTGAATTGTTGGAGTGATCTGCTTTTTGGTAATTTTTAAATTGTGAGTAATCTCTTCTTGTTTGCAGGTAAACATCATCGTTTCAACATCTATTTTAGAGGAAGGTTTAGATGTTCAAAGTTGCAATCTGGTTGTCGGATTCGACCCCGCATCCAACATTTGCAGTTTCATACAATCCCAAGGGCGTGCTAGAATGCCTAACTCAGATTATCTGATGATGGTCGAAAGGTCTGTTATTTCTCTATCTTTAAAAACTAGCTCCATGCTTAACAAAATCTAATTTATTTCTCATTATACTGCCACTTGCAGCGGAGATGTGAAAACACAATCTCGGTTGATGAAATATATATCTGGTGGGAAAAGAATGCGTGAAGATTCTTTGAGCCATTCGCTTGTTCCTTGTCAACCTCTTCCGGATGATTCGTCCGAGTATTTCTACTGTGTCGACAGCACAGGAGCTATTGTAACTCTTAGCTCAAGCGTCAGCTTAATATATTTCTACTGCTCAAGGCTTCCTTCAGATGAGTTAGTCTAATACTTAAGCAGCTTTGTCTGTTAGTTTTTCGTTTATTCGAACTTCTCTTCTTTATATTAACTCTGATTTCTTTGTTTTGTTTGTTTGCTGGAAAAGATACTTCAAACCAACTCCTAGATTTGATATAGACGAGGGTCAGGGGACTTGTACCCTTTACCTTCCTAAGAGCTGTCAAGTCAAAGAAGTTAGACATCAAGGAAATGGAAATTTGTTAAAACAAGCTACCTGTCTTAAAGCTTGCATTCAGCTGCACAAAGCTGGTGCTCTGACTGATCATCTTGTTCCTGACATGGTTTTGAAGGAATCTGTCCAACAAAAACTCGGTAAAATTGTTTGCTTCTTCAATTTTTAGAATTTGTGCTGTATGATAAACCACTCATCGACGAAGTTTGAGTTTGCAGGGAAAATCCACTATGACACTGAACAGCCAAGTTATTTTCCTCCAGAGCTAGTCTCCCAGTTTTCAGCACTGTCGCAGACAACATACCACTTCTACTCAATAAGGATGAAGTCAGAATCTCCAAGAAATCTTCATTTTAAGGATATTTTGCTGGGAACCAGGGTTGAGCTTGAAGATGACATTGGGAACACATGCTTCCGGTTAGAAGATCATTTTGGCACAATAGATGTGACATTGAGTTATGTGGGAGCGTTTGACCTTACACAAGATGAGGTTATTCTCCTCATTTTTCTATATCAGTTATATCCTATTTATTTCTCAGTTAAAATCCGATTCGATCAGTATCTGTTTTTCTTTGTATTCAGGTCCTTTTGTGTAGAAGGTTTCAAGTAACTCTTTTCAGAGTTCTTTTGGATCATAGTGTGGAAAATTTGATGGCGGCGTTGGAAAGGCTGCATCTCAGAGACGGTGTAGCTCTTGATTATCTACTAGTTCCATCCACTCATGAGCAAAAAGCATCTCTTATTGATTGGGAGGTGATAAGATCCGTGAACTTAAATAGTCATAAACCTTGGGAAAGGCATGTGGATTGTTTTGCCAAGGATGCTTCTTGCATTCTACACACAAAAGACGGGTTTTTTTGCACATGTGTCTTACAAAATGCTTTGGTTTACACACCACATAATGGATACGTCTACTGCACCAAAGGTGTTCTCAGCAATTTAAACGCAAATTCTATATTGACGAAGAAGTCTGGCGATGAGACCTACATGGAGTACTATGAGAAACGGTGCATATATTTTACATTGAAAGTTTAGACAATTCTAAGATTTGCGTTGATTCCGATGTTTAAGTGTGTAATTTTGATGCAGGCATGAGATTCGATTAAATTTTGTGGATGAACCTCTTTTGAATGGGAGACACATTTTCACGTTGCATAATTACCTTCACATGACCAGGAAGAAAGGTTCTTAATCTTTTACCGCATTATAAGTTCTTATTAAATTCCTTATTATTTCTTGACTTTTACTTTCATTTTGCTGCAGATCATGACAAGGAGTATGTTGAACTACCTCCTGAACTATGTCATGTCATATTGTCTCCTATATCAGTGGATATGATCTATTCATATAAGTTCATGCCATCTGTTATGCAACGCATTGAATCTTTGCTGATAGCATTCAACCTTAAGAAGAGCATTCCAAAAGTCAATATTCCAACCATCAAGGTACAACTTTAGATATTTTTGTTCTATTTGGTACAAATTATGTATGACACTTTCGTTTTGGTTTTTTAACTCTCTTGATGACCACAGGTTCTGGAAGCTATCACAACGAAGAAGTGTCAAGACCAGTTTCATTTGGAATCACTAGAAACACTTGGCGACTCTTTTCTGAAATATGCTGTTTGTCAGCATCTATTCCAAGAATATCGTACTCATCACGAGGGACTTCTCAGCACAATAAAAGATGGAATGATTTCGAATGTCACGCTCTGCAAATTTGGATGTCAACAGAAACTCCAGGTAAACATTCTTTAGTAGTACTCTAAAACGGCTCCATCACCTCTGGTTCTTTAGAATGATAATCTATCCGAATCTGGAAACATGTACATTGCTAAGAGGAGGAATTTGAAACGCAAGAGTGTGGCTGACGTTGTTGAATCACTAATTGGTGCATATCTCAGCGAGGGAGGTGAACTAGCAGCGTTAACTTTCATGAATTGGGTTGGCATAAAAGTCGATTTCACTACTACGATGATTCAGAGAGAGCCATCATCAATACAAGCTGAGAAGCTTGTGAATGTAAGCTATATGGAGTCTCTGTTGAACTATAAATTTAAGGATAAGTCTCTTCTAGTGGAGGCATTGACTCATGGCTCGTACATGATTCCTGAAATTCCAAGATGCTATCAGGTACTCTGTCGTTTCTCCATGAAAGCCTATCATATACTTTTGATTCTGTTGGTGTTTCAGTTAGTTGACTAATTTGTCTCTGTTGCAGCGGTTGGAGTTCCTCGGCGACTCTGTGTTGGATTATCTCTTAACCAAGCACTTGTACAGTGAAAATCCTAATCTTTCTCCTGGTCTACTAACCGACATGCGCTCTGCTTCTGTGAACAATGAATGTTATGCTCAAGTAGCGGTGAAATCAAACCTGCACAAACACGTTCTCCATGCCTCTCATGATCTCCACAAGCACATCTCTAGAACAGTCAGTGAGTTTGATCGGTCTTCTGTGCAAGCCTGTTTTGGATGGGAATCCGAAATAGCTTTCCCAAAGGTACAACACACATTTTACACTTTTCTGTACTCTTGAATACAAGTCCTTAAAATGTCATGGTGAATTTGCCATTGTCAGGTTCTTGGAGATGTGATAGAATCTTTAGCTGGTGCGATACATGTTGACTCGGGTTACAACAAGGAAGTAGTGTTTGCGAGTATAAAACCGCTTTTGGGATGTATGATAACTCCAGAGACTGTCAAGTTGCATCCTGTGAGAGAGTTAACAGAGTTATGCCAGAAAGAGCAGTACGAGTTGAGTAAAGCTAAAGGTTTTGAGAATGGTGAAGGTTACTTCACGGTTGAGGTGAAAGCTAAGGAGATGAGTTTTGCTCACACAGCAAAGGCCTCTGATAAGAAAATGGCGAAGAAGTTGGCTTACAAAGAAGTCTTGAGTTCACTTAAGAAGAGTCTTGTTGACTCCTAAATTTATCGTTCTTGTGGAATCGAATTGGAAGATAACTCTATTAGACTTAAGATCACTGAGATGATTAGTATTTTGTTTAATGCCAGCTGCTGATATGTTAGCGAAGCTTGTTTTAGTTGTTGATGAAGACTTTTTTTGCTTCCACACAACTCTTTAAGTTAATGAAAAGCTGTGATTGAAAAAAAAAGATTAGTACAGTAGTTAGTTTCATTATTGCATCTGTGTTATTAATTTTGTGTTTTCTCTTAATTTATTCGTATCTAGTAATTTTTTTTCTATCAAACATATATTGTATGAATTTTCTTTAACTACGTGATTTGAAGTTTGTGAGTAATTCAAATAGATTGCACACGATTTAAAAGAAAGAGATTCATAATTGTATGCTAATGTTCAGTACTATTGTCTAATATAGGACTCATAATATACACTCCCTATGTTTCAATTTAATTCATACTTTAGAATTTTCACACATATTTAAAAATATGTACTAATAAATGTATTGTTTTTTGTGATTAACTATTTCCCATAAACTTTAACCAATCAAAATTAAATAAATGCAAATAATGTCATAGAAACTTACAATTTACTTTTATTATATGGAAAATGTGAAATATGTATCTTTTAGAAACAAAATATTTTTCCAAATATGTATTATATAGAAACAGGGGGAGAAGTCATTAGTTAATTACAAGCACAATTGGTCTAATAATGCATCTTGCAAATTGGTTCAAAAACTCTGTTAACCACAAGACAAAACTGTATAAACCAATTAAAGAACATAACAATATGCAAAGAGAAGGAAAAAACAGTCTAAAGTGTAGCTTAAGATGATTTAAGCCAAGAGCCAAAAGTTCTTGTGACGTTTGGTAGTGATCAAGTAACCACCAAGCTTACGGTTCTTTGGTTTAACCGCAATGGTCATACATGAAGCCTTCTCTAGGCAATACTTGAGAACTCCGGCTCGGCCACGCCGTTTCTTCCATCCCCAACGCTTCACTACTCTCCAAACCGGTGGTTTCTTCTCTTCTCCGACCACTAAGAGAGTCACTTGTTGTTCTTTAGCTTCTTCCACTATCTTCTCTCCTCTCTCTTTCCCTTTTCCTTCTAGTCTTCTTATCTCTACCTCTATCTGTTATCATATATACACAATGATCATATTTTAGCGTTTCACAAACGCTTTTTTAGAATATGGACTCACCCCAGGTCGCTTTGTTTGGCAGAGTTTCTTTAAAGTATGGACGAGTTCATCGGTCTTTACTTCACGTTTCCGGTTCTTCTTCTTGCCTTTATAACAAGTTCAAGATCTTTAGAAAACCAAATAATATTACAAATCCAAACATTTTATTCGGTGGCACTGAATGTATTTTTACGAAGCTGACTGGATCAGCCGATATAACAACAAAAAAAAAAGATCGAAACGTTTTGATGTAACCTTTTCTAAAGGGTTTGGAGAAATATAAGAGGAAAAGATAGTCATGTGACTGTAATGTGTGCTTCAAAGCCCATTCAAGTGCACCAGTTGAAGCAACCACTTTATCCACAACCACCATCACTCTATTTCCTGCCTCAGTTATCTCCTCCTCTGCCGCCGCTTCCACCGTTTCCACTTCTATGATCTCTTCTATCTCTTCTTCGCGTTTAGCTTTGTTTCCACCGCTTACAACTCTTTTGCCATCATCTTGTTCCTCTTCTTCTTCTACTACACATTCCTCTTCACATTCTTCATACTCGCTGCTACTGTCCTCTTCTTCAACATCATTGTCTCCTCCAAGAAACTCGACTCTTTGGTCCCTCTCTATGGAACGAGAACCAGGTTTGAAAGTGGATATTGTAGAACGGATCCGGACATGTCTTAAACTCAACTTTACTGATTTCTTCAGAGATCTAGCCATCTTTTCTTCTACTAATAATCTTGATTCTAACAACCATACATTGATCTTGACTATTATTCTTGTCCGCATAAAAACATACGTGCAAGAAAACAAAACCTCAAAAGAGTTCCTAGGACGTGCGTACCATTAAAATATAATAATCCGAAGCTAATGACATAACACATTAGTTGTAATGAAAGTTTTTATGTGAATAATGCAACACACGACTACATTACTAACAAATACTTAATAATGTCATTATTGTAATGAAACTTCTTATTATTGCAACTTGTTTCTCCACATCTTCTTCCAGAAATTTCCAGTAAACTTCATATCACGTTCAACACTCTTCAGACAGCGAGCTAAAGCTATACCATCCTTCTTCTTACCGTCCTTACTCACATGTGCAACCATTGCAAAACCATAAGTAGCTGGCATCAAAGTTTTCACATCAGCCAAAACCTCAATTGACATCCCAATCTTCTCTTCACATCCATAGAACACATACAAATCTGAGTACCTAAAAATTTTGTAACGATCATATCCTTTAGCCTTAAATTTTGTTTTTTGAATTTTAATCCTAAAAAGCTTTCCGGTTTAAGAGCATCTCCAATATTAAATTTCATTTTTCCTCTAAAATAAAATAAAAGGAAATATTTGGTAAAAATACTATAACCCCCTATTCTATATCTTACTATATTCTCCATGTTTCATAATAAGTGTCATTTAACTTTTTAATTTGGTTTTTAAAAAAGTGTCATTTTACAATTTCAATGTTATTTTGTATTTTTTATATATTTTTTCTAATTTATGTGCAAAGTTTCAAAATGACATTTATTTAGAAACAGAGCGAGTAATAAAGTAATGAAGAAGCAAAAAATGATTATTCCATTTAAGGAGTAAATTTTATTATAGAATTGAATTGAGGTGTTGAAAAAATGAAGTTGGGTTGAAAATGTTTTAAGCAAGTTTAGCAAAAATACAACATTTTTGACAAAAATAAGAAAAACAAATATGTTTACCTTGGAGGAGCTTCCTTAATGGCAACCTCTTGTGTCTTCAAACGTGAAATATTATCCCTAAACATTTCCAACACATCTCTCGCTGCATGTAGATTCTCCCACTCTCTAACAGCTTCAAGTATCACTATTACCCGCTGAACCGGAGGTGGAGTTGGGAGGTTGTAACGAAGAGCTAGAGAAGGCATTATAAGCTGATGCTTATACATAACTTTAGCAAGCCAATACGTTTGTGCAATACCAAAAGGATGTGGAGCAATACGTAGAAGACACTCCTTGTGATTTGTCAACATCATACTCGCAGTATTAGGAGTGTTGAGAGTTTCCAAGTAAGAGTTACATATGCGACTCATGTACTCATCTCCTCTAACGTAAGTCTTATCTTTACTCAAGTGTAACAACCCAAAGACCGCCAAGATATTGAGACAAAGGTTCTCAAGAACCTCTTTGTAGCTTTGTTGAAAAGCTAGAACATCGGTTTCATTATACGTTGAAGGCAACTTGGTAGTACAAACAGCTTCTGTCTTAAACGCGCTTCCTTGAGCTGGATAGATCCCAACGCCTAAACCATAAGCACGAACCCAAGCTCCAAGAGGATAATAACCAACAGAGCTAAGGTTTAGAGAAGCAATCATAACAAGAGTATATGGCTTCAGCTTGTTATGTAAATGAACATTCTCAACGTTATTGTTCCATGCAGAATCGGTGACAGTAGCATTATCAGTAAGGAGAAAACCAAAGTCTCGAATGTCACAATTAAACTCTAAAACCTTGCTTAGGTTACCAAACGTTTCATCTGAATCTGCTTCGGTCGTCTCCCACGTAGGTCTCTCGGAAGAAGGTTTCGCTATCATTTCAAGACCGTCGATAACTTCACGGATCTTCTGAACAGTAGTTGTGTTTGTAGTCTTCAGGAGTGACTTGATCTCGGTGTAGGACATTGAGGCAACCTTCCAGAATCTAGAGAAGAGAGTGGGGTGTGTTTCGCAAAGGCTAGGGTTCGTTGGAGTCCATGACATTCCTAACGCAGCTGGGATCTTCAGTTTCTGATGATCTGGTAAGTATTCAACAGAAACACACTGTACTGGGAGATGAAGATTCCTAGAGGTTATCGACAGACTAGAGATTGCTTCCTCCATGCATGAGAAATCACCATCGCTCAGTTCATTGATATTTGGTATTGTATATGAATGTGAACTTCCTTGGTATCGTGTTGATTCGGACATTTTTGAGGAAAATAGAAGGTTAAACGCCAAAGTTTTGTGAATGTCAAGAAAACTATTCGTAGTGGTGTTATTTATAGAGAGACACATAGAAACAGAGCGTTTTGAGCCGTTAGTAACAAGTAAAGAGGTCAAACTACGGTTTCCCAAGGCCAATGTTACTTTAATGATAGTATCAAAATTACTTCAACTTCCAATGATTCATGGAAGCTTTTCATCAAGAGGAATGGAGTTTGATTGCTTTCCCAAGAGATGGGTTTTGGTTAATGTTTTTTTTTTTTTTTTGTCGGCCTCCCATCTAAGCTAGATCAAGTGGTGGACAGACGAGTCGGTTCTCCTGGGAGCCCCTCCATCTGGCCTGGTCTGATCTATATGGAAAAAAATATAACCTTTTCTTCTCGCTTCTTTGGCTAAGGCGTCCGCCCGTTTGTTCATCTCCCGAGGAATGTGAGACATACTCACAACCTCAAAGCTTTCCTGAATGCGTTGAAGCAGCTCGATCTCTGTCGTGAAGGACGGCCAGTCTTCCGGGCTAGTAGTCATTTCTACTAAGTCCCTGCAGTCCGTTTCAAACCGAATCGATGTTATCCTCATGTCTCGCAAGCAGGATGTTGCCCAGAGTAGACCTTCCAACGCATGTAGGGCCGAGCAGCTCTTCCTACATGCCCGTAGACCGAAGTACTCAGATCCCATGTGATCCTTAAGGCACCACCCTAAACCACTAACGTTGCCATTCTCGATCCATGAGGCATCGATTTGGCAGGTTGGGATTCGGGGGGCTGCAGGGGGCACTGAGATAATCTCTATGGGAGGGGCGGCGCCCAAAACGGGGTCTTCTTCCTCCCTCTCATTTGCCTTCTTCCAACACTCCGCCTCTAGAGAAGCATGTCGTAAAGTATCAATCGGTGAGATGTTTTTACCGTTGAAGAGTTTATCGTTTCTCGCCTTCCAAATGTACCAGCAGAT
>JABAYD010039387.1:0-21857 GCA_014822095.1 Diplotaxis tenuifolia | reverse complement strand
AGCGAAAGAGCAACTTCCCTGACTGACAAATCTTCGTCATCGACCACTTCAAGAACTACCGTCAATATTTGATTGAAATACTGAGAATATTAAAAAAAAAATGAAAAATTTCCATTAGGACTGAGAAGCAAATGTATATGGTAAAGTAACTTTGAACAGTAGACGATTTCTGTCTCAAAGCAACAAGAAAAATAAGAATCAACGACAAACCACAAATAGTTAAACACAGCTGCTACCACATGGCAAAAGAAAAAAAATAATCAGTGGCGTGGCTTGTTAAGTTTCTAGTCTTAAGTTAAGAGTCATATAAAAAGGCAACCCACCAGCTAAGTCTAACCATTTATCTTGTCTTCCCTAATCTTGTTTAGCCTAGTAATTTCATGTAGTAAATTAGGATATATACAGTAACTACATTTTTCTCACAAGAATTATGATATATACGTTATAAACGTCAGGACCAATCACTAGGGTTCATTAGATATACCTTGGTCCACACTGATTCCTCGTTAGCTACAGAGGCTACAATTAGTTGCTGGAGTCCAGATATCTTGCTCGAAGAAGGGCTTCCATCACTCGCATTGATCTGTAAAAGCATAATCATCAGACATGCTTTAAAGTATAAATGACTTTTTAGCAGATGCGACAATCTTTACTTACCATATGTAGAATCTGAGGAATGCTAGGTCCAGATTCCGGTGTTGGGCTAACCTTAATAGATGAGAGCATGTGTTGACTCAAATCTAATTCGCGGGAAACCTCATTTTCATGTCTTCCGTCCATGGTATCAGCGCTTGTCATATCCAGACCATTCTTCTCGAAATGTGGTGAAGATAAGCCATCAAAGTTTTCAACGTTGTCTGAGCTTCCATTAGGACTAGTTCTTGATATCAAATTCTGACCAGCTGAAGTAAACGTGTAATCAGAATCCTTCAGGTTCAACACATCACTACCAGAACTTATCCCACTTCTGAAGTTGTGATACAGCTTTTCTTGAGTTACACTGTAAACACTTTGACCAACAGCACCACCAGTGACAGTCGTAGGCTCCTGGGTTGAACTCCACTTCCTACCACTATCACTGTCAACAGAACCCCCGGAATACCTGCCAAGCAATATATTCTTCTTGGGTGCACCGGCATATCCTTCTTCAGATGATGTCCCAATAGCATCAGACTGGTCATAAGACTTTACTCTCTGTTTCTCCTTTTTACTCTGAATATAATTTAACAGGTCCACCTCGATGCGGGGAGTATATTGTTTGAGGGATCTTCTCAAGGAGTTTTGCTCCTCAACCGACAAACTAAGAATGTAATTTAGGAGTCCCGCAGAATCATAGTGATTGTAAACTGATATGATACAAGTAATGGAAGCTTCTTTTAATTTGGTATTCTTGTCGCGGGTTAATGGTGTCAACTTTGCCAGCCACAACTTCAGGATGCCACTGTTACCCGAAATCTCAGGGTTACCAGCGTACCTGTTGAAGGAGTTGATGGCAAATTCGATTACAGCTAATTTTGCCTTTGGTGATCTCTGCTCATCCAGTGAACGAAGCAACGCAGGTAAAAGGGAATCTACACTGTAGGTTTTGCTGACAATATCCAGGGTTGACGAGCAAGGTTGTCTAACTACCTCTTTAGGATCGATTAGCCTTGAAAACACATGGGGTAAGACTCTTTCCATATAGCTCTCAAAAGGCTTTCGGCAAGATGGTATAAGATCCGCGAGTGTCGACAGTGCTGCTTGTGCAACTTTGTGGTGAGGATCATCTAAGTGCCGGAGAAATAGTTTCATTACTTTCTCAAAACTCTGGATTACTTCTTGGGCACCTTTCGGGCCCTGTTGCAGCAAAGTTTGGAGAAAATTAAAAGCTGCAACTCTGGCACACCAATCAGAAGTTGAATTCAGTCCATCGTTAAGGGCTTCGTTCAGAGACGCTGGACCATCAACATAATTTGACATGTCACCAACTTGCAGTTGGCTATCATCAAAACTCCTCGTCCTGCCTGCTGACAATCTTCCCCCAACATTTTTTCTCAAAAGTGGTCTCTGGAAATTGGGAACATGACTAGCGTTTGAATCCCTGAATGTTGAATCTCTATAAGCGCTATCCATCTGATGTCTGTCTAAATGACCCACCATAAACCGCCTGGCATCGTTGTTGTCCTCAAAAGAACTTCTCTCATTTCTCTCTGAGACCCTTTTAGCTGTCAAGGATGAAAAGCTAGGATGAGACTCGGACAACAGATTCCCACGTTGTGATTGTCTTCCTGAGTCCTTTGAAGCTTGTATTTGGGTGATGATATCTGACAAACCAAGGCCACCACTGCGATTACTGCCTCTGCTAATACTAGTCATTGATTCAGCAGCTGTGCTATTTGTGAGAGTATTGGAAGCTGGAACAGAAGCACGGAAGGGAGGATCACGAGACGATGGAGGGTCAACTCCTGCACTAGGGGATAAAAAAGACAATTTAGCTGCGCTAGAATATTTTAGCTCGTATCAGAGAACGTTTCGAAAAGATGATACACTCTCACAAGGAAAGAAGCTCAATACCTAGATCCAAACTACTCGAACGAAGGGTCGCTGGATTCTGTCTGTCTGATACATGCAGTCCCCGGAGCATACTTTCAATTGCACTGACCTTCTGCTTGCTTGATTGTAACACACTTTCCAGACTACGTTCAGAGCCTTTATTGAGATCCTTTGACTGAGATAAGAGTAGCCCAGAAGAAAGAGATCCTCCTGAGGATAAGTTTGAACTTCTATCCATAGCGACTATGGCTGATGTCCCATAGCCAGGTAAATTAGATGGAGCAGACGTCTGAGAAAATGAAGGCTGGGAGTGTCTCTCACGGACAGATGGTGATGCATGTCTCCTATGACTTCCACCTTCTTCTTCATTTATTAGCTGAGAACATATGGAATGCATTATTAAGCATCCCCAATGCTAATAAGCAGAAATATAGATAGTTGAGAAGTCTTACCCTTTGAATGACAGGGTCAAAGGAGGAAAATAAACGACGAGAACGATCCGGCCAAGTTTTTGCAAACATTCTGTAGCACATTCTAGCAGTTGCCCGTACCTGTTATTCAGTATATTAACACCTTCCAATGATAGATTGAGATATACAAGAAATCCAAATTATACTAATGCAAACATATATCCTATTAGAAGTTGCACTGAACCCTAATGACTGCCTTCCCACACAGATGAAACAAGGGACATACCTCACTCATAGCATCTGCAACACAGCATCTAATCAGATCCTCGTATAAATCAACTGACCGCTGAATTTCTGGAGCATCAGGCCAATGTTCGAGTGTTAACAGTGCATATTCACAACACCTGTATAAAGAAATAGGATCAGCTTCCATAAAATCAAAAATCTTATGATTGATACAAAGGCCGTAATATACCTGGCTCGCAAAACTGCATTACGGTCATGTTTTGCTGCCTCAGCTATGCGGGGAAGTACACGGGCAGCTTTGCAGTTACGCAGCATCTGGAAGAGCAAGAAAGCATGTGTACGTGCGCAAAACTTAGACGAGCTGACGAATCTCCTAGAAGACAAGATCATAAAAAAGCTAATAAATTACCGTTTTTATGCAGTTATCAGCAGATTCTGCAATTACAAGAACCGTGATCACAACCAGCTTGAAAAGTACCTGATTACCATATAACAATATTAACATGAATGTATATGCATTTTAATGTCATAGCAGTAGATGACAGGGGTTTAAGCTTACTGGAATAAAAATCTCCGCGCATGCTTCAAAATCGCTCAGTAGCTCTTTTGATAAGAGACACAAGAGATGGCAAGCCTATGTACACGAGAAACGGCATATGAAGGAAACGCAATGATAGAAATGCAAAACTATATAATATACAGCCACCTTATACTACTATACCGTTCACCACTACTGGAACTTAGCAAACTGAATTATCCTGGCTAAAATAAGTAAGATCTATACAAAGATGGCACCGGGCACGGAAAAAAAAAAGTATGAGTTCCCACAAACTAATGAAAATAGCACTCCTCACGACATGCCAACTAATCAATTTATCTCCATTGCTGGGCAAAAAAAATCACAACGCACTCAAAATCTTAACAAGGAAATATCAAATCGACAGTTATCAAACCTGTTTAACAATGGTAGACCTTCGGTCAGATAACTGTGTACTTAAGGGACCAATAAGTTGCTTCAGGAGACCTCGAAAACAAGAGTAATCAGTCGCACCTTCAACAGAGAAAGATTTCATGAGATGTGACACAGGAAAGTTCCTCCACTGACTAACAGAGACAGACAAAAGAAGTTGATTCAGTACCTCCCGCGACAAGTCCTTCAACCCTCCGCATAGCTGAAATACGCATTGACCAGTCTTTCTCTGGGACAAGTGTTGAAGCAATTTTCTCAAATTCTCGTATTAGCTCCTTCTCTGAGTACACGTTGATTGGCTCGACGGGTTTTTCGGTGATGTCAGCATCTCCTGAAATGCACAGATACAAAACAAATCAGCCAAGATAAAGATCTTACAACGCCAACATTTTGACTTAAATCCTTGGGGCAAAGATCCTAACCTCCAAATAAAGAATTCTCTCTGGTGGAAGTCTTTGCCTTGGGACTGCTCTTCTTGGCATTGATACTTGATGCCTTAACCTCATTAACAACATGGTGGCCACTTCGGCTGTCTGTTGTAGAACGCTGGTGTGGCTCAATACGCTCCAGTCTAGCATTAATATCCTTCACCTAATTCGTAACAGAGAATGAGTTGTAGCAAACTGCAATTCTACTATTTTTTTCATCAAATTACACTAAACCCGTGATATGCAATATGCACGGTCGCACTGAACATGGATCAATCTTATCTGAGGTTTACCATATATGATGGAAGATGGTGGCGCTGAAGCTCTTCCCGAAACTGATTCCCACCTTGCATGTACATCTCCTGAGAGAAAAGAGAAATGTGGTATTAGAAGCAAAAACACGAGACGGAGCATTATGAAATCAATGGAATCTCTAAAACAAATAGACAAGGCTCACGGAGAAATTGATAAAAAAATTCTACACAAAGTTTACTGGATTCACTACTATCTCATTCACAATACTGGAATTTGAGGTAAATAAATAATCAGCCTTAATGATTCTAAACTACTCAACTAAGTTAAAAAATTACCTCAATGCACAGAATTGCAGCTTCCCTAACTGCTTGATTTGGATCATTTAACATCTGAAGTATCTGATAAATAAGAAAAGAAAAAGGGCACGGCACAATCTAAGATCAACTGAATTCGATTTGACAATAGCAAATCAAGACAACCAAACACGGTTGATTCTTTTTACCGGAGCAAGAATAACACGCTGAAGAGGGAGCTCAGTGGATGAAAAAAGACCAATGGCAGATGTGACAGTACGAGCAAACTCTTCCCTAACTCTCCAACTCTTATGCAGCCAACCATACGAACCTGCTCTTTCCACTATAATCGTCGGAGATGAAACCTACCAAACAAAAGACAGAAACTGTTACATCTTTCTAGAAAAGGAGGAAGAGATAATAATAATAAGACTATTTCACCTCCATTAGCGTTGTCAACAAACGCCTCGCCGCATCCCTAACCGGTTGTTTACTGTCTCCAAGCCGCTCCACGACGGCAGGTACCAGCGCGTTCAAGTGAAGCTTCAGATGCTCACCAGCGAGCACGGCAGCGGAAGCTAGCGCCTGAAGCGCACCCTGAGAGACTCTGAAATTGCTGTCCTTGAGAAGATCCAAACAAGAATCGACAAGTGACGTCACTTCAGACGGAGTCAGGCTCTTTCGAGAAGCTTCGAGAAGTTGGTGAAGACGCTCCACAGCGGCCATGCGCTCCTTGGTGTCCTTGGCTCGCGCCATTTCCAGAGCTTCCTCCATGACCTAATAACACTCCCGATCTGGCTCGACTCCCTTCAGATCTGCTTATTCCCCAATCAGAACTACACCAAACTGAATCGATCCAAGGAGGGATTCGATTAACAGAGGGAGAGAGAGAAAGACTGTGCGTGTGCGTGTGTAGAGAGAGAGAGAGAGCCAAGGAAAGGATTTATTAGAGAAGTGTGGCTTAATTATTTTTACAAAGGAAGAGAGAAGAAGAGTAAAGGGTACTCTAGTTGAGACTCAACAGAGGACCATAAAAAGAAACCATGTGGTTGGCTCTCGAATTAGGAACTTGGTCCTTCTTCTTTTTATTAATTACAGTGATATGCCACTATTAGTCGCTGTACCATTTTATGGTCCGAACTTAACCGCCGGTCGCGATTCTTACCGGTTCAATCATGTTAGGTTAAGTAACAAGACATTTGAACCGAAGTCGCAATAAAGAAATAGACGAAATTACAAAATGCCGATGAGCCTGCCAGTAATTATTAACTTCTTTGACAATTAATCACTTGGTTATCGAATATTTTGAAAAGTATCAGTGTTTAAAATGGATAAATCGGGTAGGTCCAAATCGAACCAACCACTTGATAACAAAATTCAAGTGCATTTTCTACTGATGATGGCGGTTTCAATTATCTTGTAGCAGACAAATGTACACCAAACGTATATATACTATCTTGATAGTTGAATCGATACAAACACGAAAAATTATAAGCCACCAAAACCGGACAAAAGTTTAAAGCAAAAATAAATAAATTGTCTCATTAAGTTATTAAATTGAAATAAATACTATTCATGTCTATTACCAACCTAACCAAACTGGAATAAATCCAAAGAATGTATAATCAATTCAGTCATTGGGACTTTATAAACCTTCTAATAAATTAAATATGCCATACTAATGATCTGATCAATTTCTTAGTGTGAAACTAAAATTAGATTGTCCACCCACCTGATAACAGGGAATAGTACAAAACGTCGGTTCATATGTGGTGGATTAGTTGTAGAAATGGAAATGCAATGATGATTTTGCCTTTTGGAAACCTTAGTCATGTGTACATAATAAAATCTTAATTGGGAGTATTAACTTTTTTTGTTTCCCAAAGGAATTTTATACCCAAACTCATGCCTACCTACCTTCTAGGCTCTAGCACTATGAAACGAATGATTTTTGCCACGTAAAATGTACAATCCGTCACTAAACTCATCACAGTGAAATGTTTATTTCTTTATACCCTTTTAATCCGTCACTCAACTTGTTGATCCACTTTGATAGATTTAAAAGAAAAAAATGGAGCCAGACACAGCCATATCTATAATTCAAACCGTTAAGTGCTAACCCATCAATACTAAACCAATGAATTCACCAGAGAAGTAGACCAGACCAAAGGCCAAACAGCAAAACAAACCGGTATAGAAGAACTATCTACGGCTCATCATCATAAGGGACATGTGAAGCTAAGGATGCTGGTAAAACAAAGATGGGCTCTCCTTTGTGTTGAAATTCACCAAATAGAGAAGAATGGTCAGCTTCGCTGCTGATGCAGATATTCCCGGTCATGTCAAGACGTTTTAGATCACCTGAAACAAAATCATCATACATACATACAGTTACACAAAATCAGCAAAATGGGACAAGAATCAAACTGATTTTAGAAAGTTTTATTAACCTTTTGCACTTCTCAAGGAATCGCATAGCATGAGCAAAGACTCTGGTGGCATAAGATTGTAGGATGCATCGACTGAGACGAGTTTTGGTGCCAGTGGTATGAGCTTTGACAGAAATCTAGCAGTTTCTAGTCCTCCACGGTTCTTGCTTTAGCGGGAAGAGACCACAAAAGAAGATGAGGAAAGTTAAGGTGAAGTAATGCAGTGTACACAGAAAACAGAGGAGATGGAATTTGCTTTGAACCTTATATTGATACTCAGCAGCTGCTTTAACACTTTTTCAAGTCTTCTGCCTAGCTCAAGAAACCCAACAGGACATAATCCTATACTCGAAATGTTGAGAGACTCGATGGAGACTGTTAATGTGTTCATTATAGCTTCCGCAACCTCGCTGAAAGAACAATAAAATAAGAAGACACAATATATGTCTGTATAAAGTGATATAGAGTTTTGTAATTATGCAAATACCTTCCGAGGGCATTATCTGCAACAGATAGGGACTTTAAAGGTTTCTCCACTGCTGAGAGGGTATCAAGAAACTCGATAACTCCACAACATGATAGCTCACAGTTCTCCAAGTTCAAATCGGCTAAAGGAGAATCCGGATTCTTTTTGAAGTAAGACATCAAGCTTCTGTACCTCACAAAAAAAAAGCATGCAAATGAAATATAGCTCTGTTGGTTTTCTCCAAGATTACAAATGCAAGAACTTATACGACGAACCTGATCCCACTGTCTTCAATGGGGTTCCCGCACAGGTCAAGAGATTCCAAGCCAGGCATATGAAGAAGAGCATGCGCAAGATTCTCTGCATCGTATTTGTTGAGTTCATTCCCCCTAGAAACATATTTGATATTTCCAACAGTTTCACTAGTTTTTCAAGGCTTAAAACCGTGTCAATTGTCACTTTACTAAGAAAATACCTCAGGTTGAGCTGGCGCAGCGATCGTAGAGACTTTCCAGATGCCAGAGAACCCATCACAGATCTTGAGCTGAAAGTAGAAAGCCATCCTGAAATCTATATATCGTATGTTGGTCAGCCATGAAAAGCAAACCAATGTATCAGTTTGAACAAGAAGAACCACGATGGTACCCACATTGTTTTCAGAGAGGTCTAGGGACGAAATATCTGAGGAAGAATCCAGTAGTGTAGAGAAAATCATCCTTGCGATATGCCTATCGAGGTGACTATCGCAAAATTGTAAGGAATGTAAGGACCTGAAAGCAAAAAAAAAAGGATGGTTACTAAGAAAACAGAAGAAAGAAAAAGTGCATAATTAAACGTGAAAGTTAATCAAGAAAATAGACTTTTGACAGCCAAATGAGCAAACACTTCATGAAAACGTGCTTTGGCATCAGTTCATATGTATACCTCACCGAGTTCAGGAATGAAATGAAAGCGGGAGGCGCAGCAAGTGGATCTACGTCAAAGCTAGATGCCTTTATACAGAAACGTTGAATCCCATTTGTGTGAACATCTTCTTCATAAAGAGAGGAGAAGATTGCACTGATAAAACTCGAAGAAAGTTTACAGTGAATAAATTCAAGCGAAGTTAATGTTTCTCGGCTCTGGCTCAAGAGCTTGCACAAGGGCTCAACCTGTCGTATCATGGAACATCAGCAATATGATTTCAGTCTAGCTAACTATATATATGAGACTAAGTAGTTAAACTGCCTGTGCCTTACATGTTTCTGGGATCTGATCCAACTTAGAACCAACGTTTGCAATTTACTTGTTCTCAGTAGCTCCTACAGTAACAAAGCCTAAAAATTATTCATGTCCTTTGTTTAAAAAGTTAAATGATTGATTCATCTAAAAAGATACAAATTTGAAGTTCCAAGAGAGCAAAAATCAAAAACAATATAAATATCGATTCTATTAAACACCTCAGAGCATAATGTCGCTACTTACACACGTTTCAGTAACGCATAGTACATTCAGAAGCCTCAGGCACCTGCAAAAGGTAAGAACACACATAGAGAAGCATGAGCAATATAAAAACGTAGACAAGATAAGTAATGAAATGTGCTAGTAAACACAAGGACACGTGAGGCAACGATGAATCATAAGATGAACATGAAATGTTGCTTAACCTAAGATACGGTCCAAATGTCTGGAAATGAAAAGATAGTTCCGTGCAGACACATTTTTGACCTTCCGTGTGCTCTTCATGACAAATGTATCTCAATATCTTATCTGCAACACAAAATAAAACTACCTGAATAATGGTCCTTACACAACTGACGAATCAAACCTCAAGACAAGAACATTTACCTGATACATGAATGGAACTTATCCGACCACTAAATGTAGGACGCATAGCTACCTCAGCTGCTTCATCAACACAACTGTTACTCGGATTAACAGCAAAACTCAAAAGGAGAAAAAAAAAAAGAGAAAAAGAACAAAGCAATGGGGTCATGTCATACTTTTGAAGATGCTTTTCCCAGTAAAGCTGCTGCCAGTCAGCTGGTGGTTCAACACTGTTAATGAGCTCAGGCCACCGCAGCTTAAACAGTAACTTCCATGAGCTACCGAGTACATAATTTCTGCAGTTTCAATCATTTCTTCAGTTTTTTGGATTAACAAAAGGAATAAATAAACGGAATTTTGATCAAACCTTGGGCGTTTTCTCCCACTAGTCAAGCAATCATCACCGGATTCATAATTATCCCAGCACTCGAACGGCCTACAACAATTCAATTCATCTTCATCCATCCAAATTCAAAACCCTAAATCTTCAGAACCTCATAAAAAACTCTAGAATCAGACTCACTCACATGTGGATCTGGAAATTATGCAGGGCTAGTGCAGGTAAGTGAGAGATGACACCATCAAGCAACTCCGAAGGAAGCTCGTATAGATCAGGAATTGGATTATTGCCTGAGAATACACAAAGCACCAACCAACTCAAATCAGTACCAAATTGGCGCAAGAAAACTTTGTTCGAATCTCTCTCTCCATATATATATAGTATCGTGACCTTGTAGAAGCTGACTCTTGAGGGATCGGATGCAGAGAAACGCGAGGGAAGGAGCATTCGTCATTGCCGAGTGCTTATCGCTACGCAAACTCCAATTATCCCGTTGCAGCGGCTCTCGCTGTTTATTCGAAAGGGGAAGGAAGGACTGTATTTTCTCTAGTCGTTATGGGCTCTCTACTCAGTGGGCCGATTAGTAATAATTCGGCGCTTTTTATGGGACACGCAAGAATTATATCACTTGTAAGTTGTAACCAAAACAAAAAAAGGAAGCTAAAATATTTTTACAGCCAAGAGCATTTTATATTCTAACTTTTTGATACAAATCTATAGTTTAAAAATATTTTCATGAAATATTTTTTATTCTAAACATATATTAAAATCATATAATAGAGTGTTAATGATTTTCTTGAAAAGAAAAATATGTAAAATATTATCAAATAATTAATGTAAGCTAATTATTAATTTTTTAGATATGATTAAATTTGTTATTACAAACTATAAAACATATTACATAGATAATTGTAGAGACAAAAGGCGATATTTTACGAAAAGGCGATATTTTGGGCGATATTTTGTGCGACTTTCTAGGGCTCGAATTTTTCATCGGATCTCGTCGCCGCCGTCGCTATGGCGTTGATGGTGGATCCGGGGGACTCGGAATCGAAGGAGGATCACGATATGGGGGCTCAGAAGCAAGGAAGTGGTGAACTATCGGGGGGGAATGTTGATCTCAAATCAGATCTGGCGAGTGATTCTGAGATTGCAAAAATCAAAACGTATGCGGGTGTTGTTATGAACGTGCAAAGGTTATCGGAGCATGAGGTGGAATTCGGAGTGATAGATGGTAAGGAGCAAGTGTTGGTTCCGGACCAGATTATACAAGACGCTATTCCGTTGTGGGATGATCTCATTGTTGGCAGGTTTCTAGCGACAAAGGCTCCACACATTGGGAGAGTTCACATAATTGTGAATAAGATCTGGTCTATGGGCAATAAGAATATCAAGATTGATGCTTATGAAATGAATGAAACTATGGTGAAGTTTAGGATCAAGGATAAGGAGACGAGGGAAAGGATCTTGCGAAGGGGTATGTGGAGCATTGCTAACATCCCAATGGTTGTCACAAAGTGGGCTCCAATCGAGGAAGAGGAACCGGAACCAAAGATTAAATCTATACCGATGTGGATCACTATGAGGAATGTTCCGCACAAGATGTTCTCTTGGAAGGGTCTGGGATTCATAGCGAGTGTCGTGGGAAAGCCAAAGAGGTTACATCCGGATACATTGCTATGTAAGAGTTTTGAGGAGGCAAAGGTCTTTGTGGAAGTTTAAGTTGATAAGGGGTTTCCTAAGACGCATAGGTTTACATCTAAGTTGGGAGTGGATGCTGAGGTTGAGTTTGAGTACCCGTGGCTGCCAAGTAGGTGTAATATATGCTCGAAATGGGGGGCACATGCCAAAGGAGTGTCGAGCAACAGAGACAGTGAAGTTGTTCAGAAGGGTACCTGAGGAGGTTGTAAAGAGTCCGCCAAAAGTTTTACAATCTCCACAGGAATCACAGAAGGGAAGTGTGTCTCAAAGTATCGATAAAGGAAGTACTTCTTCTGTCACTAAATCACAAGAGAAGGTGGTGAGTAGTAAAGGAAAAGAGTTGAGTCCCAGGACACAGGAGAAGGTTGAATCTGCTCCAAAGGAAATTCCTAAGAGGCAGAAGGGAAATCTCTGGGAGTCTCCTCAAAAAGTGGGTAAAACTGGGGTTAAAGCTTCGAGTGCCAGTGCTGTTGTGGTAAGCTCATCGAGGTTTGCTATTTTAGCAGAGGAAAAAGAGGAAGTTGAGATATTGGATAAGGGAGAAACGGAGGAAGTTAATCTGATGGATGATTGGGAAAAGGAGGATGGAGAATTCATTACTGAGTCATATAAGAGAAGAAATAAATCAGGAAAGAAGGAGAGATTATCTTTGTCGAAAGGGAAGATTGAGTCTCCTGAATCCGTTATCAATGTTAATAAGAAGATTACAACAAGAGCAGTGGGGAGGAAAAGAAACAAAAAGAAATAATTATGGCTAGTAGTTTTTTCTGGAATGTGAGAGGATTCAATAAAGGTAATAAGCATTTGGTTTTTAAGAAGTGGGTTATGGAGAAGGATCTACAGTTTGGTGATGTGATTGAAACGAGAGTGAAGGAAGGAAAATGTTTGGGTATTGCTTCTAAAGTGTTTCCGGAATGGTCGGTGATGGATAACTATGAATAAAATTTGCTTGGACGTATCTGGTTGGTCTGGAAGCCGGGAGTACGAGTAATACCGTTCTACAAGAGTGGACAGATCATCACAGTTTCAGTCCTTCCAACGAATGAGAAGGAGGAATTCTTTTATTCTGTTGTATATGCGTCTAACAGTGAAGATGAGAGGAAGGAGTTGTGGAGTGATTTGAGGAATCATTATGATTCTCCAATTGTTCGAGCTCGTCCTTGGATGGTGGTGGGGGACTATAATGAAACCATTGCTGTGGAGGAACATTCGGTGAGCGATGTGATTTCTCAAGGTATGATGGAGTTTCTAGACACAATTCAATATTGTGGTTTGCTGGATTCTGCCTCTCATGGGCCTCTTTTCACGTGGACGAACAAAAGGGAGCAAGGGCTGATCTCAAAGAAGTTAGATCGTGTATTGATAAATGATCATTGGATAAGGAGATTCCCAAGTTTCTACAGTGTTTTTGAAAGTGGAGGATGCTCTGATCATCTCAGATGTAGGTCTCATGTTAAGCAACAAATCCCTGTGAAGAGACCTTTTAAGTTCGTCAATGCGCTTACTGAACTGAAAGAATTCAAACCAGTTGTTGAGCAGTTTTGGAGAACTACAGAACCGATATACCTGTCCACTTCATCAATATTTCGCTTTTCAAATAAGATGAAAGCAATGAAGCATGTGATCAGAAATCTGTGCAAGGAGAAACTGGGAAACATTGCTAAGAAAACAAAGGAAGCTTTTGATGAGTTATGTGAGAAGCAAGAGGTTAGTATGTCGAACCCAACTGAGCAGAATATGATTGAGGAGAGTGCTGCTTCAGTAAAGTGGGAAAAACTTTCACGGATTGAAGAGAAATACTTGAAGCAGCAATCAAAGCTCCATTGGCTGAAAGTAGGTGATAAGAATAACAAGGTCTATCATAGAGCAGCAACCATAAGAGCTACGAGAAACGCTATCCAAGAGATTCAATGTGGAGATGGGAATGTGGTTGATACAGCTGAGGATATTAAAATTGAAGCAGAGAGATTCTTTAGAGAGTTTCTTCAGTTTGAACCGCAAGACTATGAGGGGATAACAGTGGAAGATCTTGAAGATATTTTGCCTTGTAGATGTCCGGAAGAGAGGTGTTCGGAACTTGTTAAAGAGGTCACAACAGAAGAGATTTGTAAGGTCCTATTCTCCATGCCAAAGGACAAATCTCTGGGGCCGGATGGTTATACAGTTGACTTCTTTAAAGCTGCTTGGGAGATTGTTAGATCGGAGTTCATTATAGCAGTGATGTCTTTTTTCGTCAAAGGATTTTTGCCAAAGGGAGTCAACACCACTATTTTGGCATTGATTCCAAAGAGTATGGAAGCAAGAGGAATGAAAGACTATCGACCCATTTCGTGTTGTAACGTGCTCTATAAGGTGATCTCTAAGATCATAGCCAACAGATTGAAGACCATAGCCAACAGATTGAAGACCACTCTTCCTGAATTCATAGCTTTGAATCAGTCTGCCTTTGTCAAAGGAAGACTATTGATTGAGAATCTTCTTCTAGCCACGGAGATAGTAAAGGATTATCACAAGGAGAGTGTTTCTGAAAGATGTGCTATAAAATTTGACATCTCTAAGGCTTTCGACACTGTGCAATGGAGCTTCTTGATGAACACTCTTAGAGCTATGAAGTTCCCGAATGTGTTCATTCATTGGATCTCTTTGTGTGTGACAACTGCATCTTTCTCTGTGCAAGTTAATGGAGAACTTGCAGGTTATTTCCGGAGCAATAGAGGGTTGAGGCAGGGATGTGCGTTATCACCTTACCTGTTCGTCATCAGCATGAATGTTCTTTCTAAGCTATTGGATAAGGCAGCCCTGGAGAGAAGGATTGGATACCATCCAAAATGCCAAAACCTGAGTCTTACCCATTTGAGTTTCGCGGATGATATCTTGGTCTTCACAGATGGGAAAATCAGATCCATGGAGAGTATTACAGAGGTCTTTGATCTTTTCGGCAAGATTTCGGGTCTGGAGATCAGTATGGAAAAATCCACTGTCTATTTGGCTGGAGTGTCGGAGGATAGAAGAAGAGAAATGGGATCCAGATACTCTATTCAATTTGGTCAGTTGTCGGTGAAATATTTGGGTTTGCCACTGCTTACTAAGAGGATGACAACCACTGACTACAAACCATTATTGGATTGCATTCGTAGGAGAGTAAGCTCGTGGACTGCAAGACATTTATCAATGGCAGGGAGATTAACATTAATTCAAGTTGTTATTGTGAGTATCACAAATTTCTGGGTCCATGCTTTTAGGCTCCCTAAAGCTTGTTTAAAGGAAGTGGAAAGTACCTGGCTGCTTTTCTTTGGTCAGGGCCTGGTCTTAACCCAAGAAAGGCTAAGGTTTCATGGGATAGTATCTGTGTTCCAAAGTCTGAAGGTGGGTTGGGAGTGAGATCCCTGAGAGTTGTTAACACAGTTTGTTGCCTTCGGCTGATTTGGAGGATTCTTACTCAGGCTCCTTCGCTGTGGGTTCAATGGGTTCAGACATATTTGATTGGGAAGGATAATTTTTGGTCGATAAAGGATGAAACGAGCAAGGGCTCTTGGATGTGGAAGAAAATTTTAAATTGTAGAGAAGTTGCAAAAGCTTTTGCAAGGAAAGAAGTGAGAAGTGGGAAGCAAACATCCTTTTGGTTCGACAATTGGAGCCCAATGGGATGTTTATATGCTCAAACGGGTCAGAGGGGTCTTATTGATACAGGTATTCCTTTATTTGCAACTGTCAGTGAGGCTGTTTATATGAGAAGGAGAAGGAGGCACCGTACTGATCAGTTGATGGCTATTGAGACAATTTTGCAACAGCGGGAAGGGAAAATGACTAATGCTGAGGAAGATATCTTTCTTTGGAAGCATAGTGAGCATATCTATAAGGAGGCGTTTAGCTCGAAGGATACCTGGAACCAATTAATAACTCATCATCATGTTGTAAGCTGGAGGGAGTTCGTCTGGTTTAAGTATGCGACACCAAAGTACGCTTTCTTCACGTGGTTAGCTGTGCTTAATAGGCTCTCCACTTGTGACAGGATGATCGATTGGGATGGTAATATAGACCCGGCTTGTGTTTTGTGCAAAGCTGATACTGAAACAAGAGACCACCTCTATTTTCAGTGTACTTTCTCAAAGAATGTCTGGAGCAGAGTTATTGGAAGTTTGTTGGGTAACAGATATGCTGAGGATTGGCGAAGCATTACTGTGCAGTTGGTTGACAAAGGACGAGCAAAGCTTGATAGGTTCCTCATCTGTTATGCTTTTCAAGTCACAATCTACACCCTTTGGAGGGAAAGAAATGGAAGAAGACACAGAGAGGATCCGAAAGATGTGCAGAGGCTGGTTAAATGGATTGACAAGGATGTCAAAAATAGGCTATCCACCATTAGAGAGATGGGGGATAGGAAGTATGATGGAGGGTTCCAAAGGTGGCTTGCCACTAGAAGATAGAAGTATAAGGAATAGAAGTTTCTTTTGAGATTTTAAGAGTTTTGTTACAATGCTTAAATTCATTGCAAAGTTGTAGAAACAGTCTTTTCTTTTTTTGAATGAATTTAACATTTTTTCAAAAAAAAAAAAGATAATTGTAGAGACGATAATTCTATCAGTTTATGATAATTCACGTTTGCACCATTCTAAGCCATCTTATGAAATCCATATTCTATACTATAGAAAATATATGTAAAGACAAATTAGTGGTGATATAATAAAAACCTTAGACATTTAAACTGGACGAATTTATGTATTTCTAGGGATGAGCGAAAAAATCGAACCCAAATTTTTGAACCAAACCAAGAAAAATGAAATTGAATAAAGCTAAACTCGCATGAATATTTGATAAAATCAGAAAATTAAAAAAAAAAACTAAGAAAACATATCAAACCCAAATAACTCAAACAACTCTACTATCCCTACAAACACCTAAAATAAATTTATATTACATAAATAATCAACTCAAATACTTAGTTTATTGATTCTAAATAAAAATAAAATAAAATTCTAAATAACTATTGTTTTGTTTTTGAAAATTAATAGTATTTTTACATTTATAAAGTTGTTAGTTCAATTTTAATTTTGGGAAAATTAGCTCAATTTTTTTATGTTTCAATTCTCTTAATTATTTCTGGATTATGTTATCAAAATTTTGCTAGTACAAATTGCTTGAATTTGTAAAAAAATTGAAATAAAATATACATTTTTGAGAAAAATACATATATGTTAATTTGTAACCAAAACCCAAATTAAAACCGAATTTAGATTTATAGTGACTTTAATCAAGTTTTCAATGTGTTACCATATCCTAATCAAATTCAAAGAGCCGGAATGAAACATAAAATCCGACCGGACCAAACATGATTAGATACCAAAACACTCATCCCTACACATTTCCAACAAATGTAAAGCATATGAAAAAAAATAGATATTACATTATGGGATACAATGTGTCTTTCTCTTTCATTCAAAGACACATAGCATATAGGAGACACTTTTTCTTGGTAGTATGTGTGTTATTGACATTGATACCTTTAAAAAGAAACTAGATTAATTTATGAAGTAAAAAGGCATGCCGGTTATATGGCATGTGATTTGTTTTACTTTAATTGTATTTTCTAATTTGTTTGAGTTTACTATTGTTATTATTTCATATTATAATTTAAAAATATAAATATCTAATGAGCATAAAGAATTATAATTTTTTTTCTACATTTTGAGATCCATATTATATATGTTTTGATATCTTAAATATTACAACCTTTCAAATTTACTAGTACACAAATTTCTTATCCACAACTCCTCATTTCATACCTTATCCATCCACAACTCTTCTTTTAACATTTCATCAATCCACAACTCATCTTTTATGCTATATCTCAGGTACATAAATCTCATGTCCACAGCTCCTCTTTTTATATCTCATCCATCCACAACTCCTCTTTTCATACCCCGTCCATCCATAACTCCCATGTCCACAACCACAACATCATCAGACAATCATCCTTCTAGCCCTCGTCCACCTCCAATCAAGCTGGGTATAGGTGGTATGGACAGTAGTGATAATCAAGCCGGATAGGGGTGGTGTGGACAGTAGAGGTGTGGATAAGGAGTGTGGACGGTGGAGGTGTAGACACGGGATGTGTGGACGGGAGAAGTATAGAAGAATGAGATCAGAACAAGCTCATCAAAATCCGCAAAGTATGGGTATCCTTATAACCACATACATGTTTAAAGGCTTATGTATAAGAGAGTAACTTTGACTATGAAACTGCATAGCATACCTTTGCTTATATCCCCACTTTCATGTGTCAAAGGCAACGAAAGCCAAGTGTGGTGACATAACATATTTGACACATCTTCGTCACATCCACATTGACAGCCCTGCAATGGACCAGCACTTCTCCTTGCTCCTCATCACATCCTCATCCACAACCCTGCTTGGGATATGCGCTTACTTGACTTCAATGGAGTCTATGATGAAGACGAAGGTATTGTCATCTTCTCCTGCCAGCAATCGCTGGATAAGTAAGAAACAAATCAGAAACAAAACACTAAATCTAATTATCTTTCAAAATCATGATCCATAGACAAAAATGTGGCCAAATAAATTATGGATGGAACAAACTATAATAACTAAATGTTTTGAAAGCAAATGCGGTCTAATGATGAATTTAGGTGGATGTAATATCTTTTTGTGGACACATATTATAATGTTGGTGACTGATATCTTTCAATTTTCTATAGTATTATAATTTGTTTTAGACTATTCAGATCATTTTAGAATGAATTTAGAAGTTTTTAATGCATATATTTGTTCATTTGTATTTAACAGGGTTTATAGTGCACAGTTAAAAATTTGAGATAAATCAAGAAAATTATTATAATTTTAGATAATTTAAGATAATATCATAAATAACCAAAATATAAGGGACCAAAACTACAAAAATCTGAAACTTCACCATTGATTAGATCAGGGAAGCAAATCCAGCTCCATCACCGATTAGATCCGGAAAAAAAATATGAGAGATCAAAAATGCAAAAACCAAAAACCCAATACACAACTCATCTCAGCTCCATAATTATTAGATTAGGGAGGAAAAAGATAGAATCTCGAATCTGGAAACAAACCGGTGAACCCATCATGAGCAATGACTGGAGGAAACAAATTTGCCAAACAAAAACGTGGTTTTGGAAATTGAGATAGGAGAAAGAGATTAAAAAATGGTTTTGAAAATCGAGATAGGAGAAAGAAATAGAAAAGTAAATTTTTAAGTTAGGATTTTATTTTTTTTATTTTTCTTTTACAAACTGGAACATTTCTTCTTCGTTTAGTTAAGCTATTAGACAATCTAGGGTCGGCGGGAAGTAAAGAAAATATTTAGATTATTCTTAAATTAAAAATAATTCTAAAATACTTTTTGTTACTTTTATTAAAAATCACATGTTTATCTAACTAATAAAAAATATTTTTTTATTATGTTACTATTTTATATTTTTCAATACTGGTATTACTGAGAATTATAGTTGAAATTCAACATATAAGTTTTTTCTCTGTAACATATATTTTTAATGATGACAATATATATATATATATATATATATATTGTTTTAATATTAATTTTATACATTCTCTTTAAAATTAATTTTAAAATTATTCAAAAAGTAAACTTTACTTATCATTTTTAACCAACTTAAAAACATAACACATTACTGTTTAAAGATTTACATATTCTTAAAATTACCTGATAAAACATATAATCCAAAACAATTAGGAGTTCTTAAAATAAATATTTTATTATAATCCAACTATTTTCTATTTTTGTGCGTATAGTCTGAATTATGTTTACGGCAAGTACTTTTAACTATCACAAAAAGAAAAAGGAAAAATATGTTTTATAAAAAAAATGGAAAACTGATAAGTGATAACTAAATTTTGTAAATGCGTATTTCGAAAAAAAATTCTCAGCGGAAACAACCAATCTTGATTTTTATATGTAGAATAAAAATAGCTTAAAATAAATACTATACAGAAGGTAAAGTACATAGAATACTTTTTAAGAACATTCATAACATTTTCATAGCACTCAAAAAATGATCCTAGAAGCCGTACATAATGTAATGTAATTTTGTTTAATTTAGTATTTTTTGTATGTAAATTTTATTTATTTTTTGTTCTCTATATTTGGATTTGGATGTTTTGATTGTTGTTATATATTTGCGACTGTTTTCAGTCTGGTGTCTATTTTTTTGAAGTTACATTGAAATACCAAGACTACATATTCTTAGGTGTGAAGTACACTATAGCTTGTTTATTTTTTTGTATTGCTTTTTATAGTTTATTTTTTCTTGTTCTTGATCTTTAATATTCATTGTGTTAATCCTCCTGATCTTTTATGGGTACTGTAACTTTTGTTCAAGTAGATCGTTAGATGAAAATTTAGGAGGATTAAATTATAAGATAATAGAAAAAATGATCTTAAATTATTATTTAAAATTCTTATTATTTGTTGGAATAAATTCTTAAACGTTACAGAAATTAGAGAAAGCACTTCATGCCGTCCACGTCTTTTCATCTCAGGTCGTGTATATAGTTGGAGACATCACCAAGTGTAATCTTTCCAAATATGTCACAGACTCATAGCCTTGCATTTCTAATGACTCCGATGGAATGTAATCTGACAAAATTATATTGGCTGATGGCTCTTTCAAGAGTAGTTTGACCAAAGTAGTTTTTTTTCAACCATTTTCCAGTTTTTGGAAGCATCTATCACACAAAGCTAGCACTTAAAATAGACAAAAGTATTAGCAAACAAATAAAAATAGAAAATTTCTGACATATTAACTGCAGCAAAATAAAATTGGATCAAATAGAAAGTATCAAAAAAAAAACAATATGAGCTTGGTGTCAAGTAGACGATTGCGAACACAATTCAAGTAGAAAATTTGGTCATGTTTTATTGCATTTGTTTAGGATGCAACAAAAATAATGAATGCAAATACAAAAATTGGAGCTTCAAAGACTTTCCTTATTATTAAGAGTATATTTTCCTATATAGCAATAACAATGTGCAAAAAAAACTTTCAAATACCAAGAAAGTTATACTGGTGTAGACCGACCTTGATATATACATAAGCTTACTTAATTTCATATCCCAGCTATACTAAGCTGTCCAAAACTTTGTCATATTTATGTTACTAATTGTGACAAAACTTTATTACCACTAAGATCTCCACAATATAGTTACGGAAAATTACTAATTTATGACAGAACAGTTTAGTCATATTACCGTCTCGAAAACATAAGAATTTGCGGTAAAAAAAATTCTCCAAAATTCTATCACAATAGATCCTTTTTTCTAGTGTTAGTGCTTCAATTAATTGCTGTACCATGATATACAATTTTACCATGAGAATTGGTGCAGAAGAAAATAGCAAGAGATGTGATCACCTTTGTTCTTTGCCACACCACAAAGCTCCACATCATCGAACCACTCTTTAGCGTGAAACTGAAAGTAGCCAGTACTACTCAAACCTTAGAATCATGTAATGCTCCACTATCTAAACACAGATAAACAACAAACAATGTTATCTTTTTTCCATCGAAAACACATATGGTTATAGAAGAATGTTGCGCTTCCGTGCAATCTCTTGATCTCATACATTATATCTATCTCAAACGCAGGTACAGAAGAATGTTGCGCTTCCGGTTAAACCCAAACAATCCAAGATCTAAATTTTCTTATGTTAAAATAGACACAACATTAAGACTTTACTGACAATCAAACAACATAACATCAAGGAGACAATTTAATTGCGTAGACTAACTAAAAATCCACAATTCGTAATTAAATACCAAATTCCAATTTTAAAGCCAATTATCAAATCATAAGATGAAGAAGTGACCATGATGAGCAAGATCTGGAGGGGTGGAAGGAGAGCGAGATCAGAGTGAAAGGTGGTGAAGCGGTGTCATGTCGCATGGAATCCACTCCCAGTAAGCAGAGAACTC
>JABAYD010039347.1:0-14034 GCA_014822095.1 Diplotaxis tenuifolia | reverse complement strand
CTGAACAATTAATCTTGTTCAACTTTTTTACTGCTTATTATATTTATTTACTGCATTAATACCTATTCGCCTAGCTTAATCATATAACTATTAGATCTAGTGTGTGCCTTAGCTCTCTGTGGATTCGATCCCTAAGTACTACAGTTGAACCTCTTTTGATGAGAGTAATTCACTCCTTAGGGTAATTTGAGTGATATCACTCACCCTCTCTCAAAGAACGCAACATCCTAGTTGCGGCCCACGATAGGTCTCAAGGCACCTCTCAGGTCAGAACTGAGATGGCTAACCAGCTCTAATACCACTTGTAACGCCCCGACCTCCCACGGTTAATGGACCACCCGCACCCCCTCTCGGCCCGTAGGCCCATCCGTTCCAAGTTCTAACGGCCGGTCCGTTAATTTTCCAAGGCTCTAGAGTCATTGTTATTGGCCTTGCAATCACTACATGACTTTTTCCCCGTGCTTTGGTCTCACTTACACGGTATCGCAAACCACTTCTCGATAAGTCATCCATATTTTGACTACTCCAACTCAAGCATGCTTAACTCTGGAGTTCTCTCTGGATGTACTCCCGAAAAGGTAAGTACACTTTGGTGACATCAATCATCTTAAGCATATCTATATATCACAACTAGGGATGTTTTTTTAACGTCTGATTAATTATGTTATTACAACGATGAGAATATTACATAGATAATTTTACAGCCGATAATTTTACCATTTTGTGAGAATACACGCCTGAGTGCATCACTCCGAGCCGTCCTACGAAATTCATGTTCGATGATACACCTTGCGCCAACTGAAGATCTTTTCTAATTTGTTTCTTCATAACCTGCATAATTTAGTGTTTTTTTAGTTTGAATCCTAGACCTCCGAATGTTACAACTCCACTAATTATCATTCCTTTAGTTTCATTTATTCCTCTAATTAACATCCAGTTACAGTATTTATTTGCATACGTCTTTCTTTTATTTTGTTCTGACCATATAACATAGATACATGATGTTTTCCGGAATGGTTTTTCTTTACAAATCCGGGCTGAAGTGTTTACGTGACATATTTGTAGAAATCAAAAGACGACAAATTCGTTGTTCAAGTAAACAAAAAAAAAAACACAAGACGAATACTAGACATTTCTGTTATGATTTAAATATTGAGCTTGCCGGACATGCAAATTACAGAAAATTATATGAAACGTTGTAAGTAGACACCTAATTTATTGATTGGACCCGTTCCTTGTGAAAAGAAAATTATTGATTGGACATCTAAAGTACTCTGATTCAACTTGATACATATTTTCGGTTTTTTACGCATATTAATAACACATACTATAAATATATAATTTTTGTGATTATTTCTCATAAATTTAAACCAATAAAATTCAAAAAAAAATCCAATTTTTGTAATTAGTCACTATTAGTCGACAAAATATATATTAAAATACAAAAAATACATTTTTTAAATAATTTTTTTCTAATATGTAATATTATGAAAAATGAGGAGTGTTATTTAAGGTTTTATGTTATTATTTAACGCTTTAATTCTTGTATACAATTAATAAAGTCACGTGTCTAATTTAATGCTTCCTTTTATCAATTTTTGTTGTCTTACTTGCTAATAAGAATTCAACATATTGTCATTTATCTATACATACTATTATTTTTGTCATCTACTAAATTAAATATTAATTTGACTATTATTATTAAAGGTGACTATGTGTACGTATTTTTCTTAAAAATCTAACCTTGGTTTTATTAAATCTTCATGGAGGGTTTGAGCAAGCCTACATTAAAGTGAAAAACAAAAGATAAACCACTTAACCATGATAGACTTGGCTAAAGCATGGGCTCCTTAGTTGCTTTATCTCAAGTATCTAACAATATTAAAAGCTCTATATCCTCCACTCTAAAGTTATCCACGTCAGTTAATATGTTTAGCCTATCAGAAAGTATTATTCTGCCACATCATACGAGTTTGAAATAGACCAAAATAAAATCCGGGCCAAGTGTATGGGCTATTAATAATATCCAATGCTAATACGAAGCCCATCACACTAACACCGAATCGCTGATGAAAGCCATATTATCTTGACGACTCTTCTTTCATCACGTTTCGTTATCAGATCCAACTCTCCATCAGTCAATCATGTTCTTTACTACTTTCTTTATGCTGTTTCAACTCCCTTTGTTTACCCTCCTATATAAATCATTGCTTCAATTTTTATCCAAGCAAACCACTCTTGAACGATCTCTCCAAACATGTAATATGTAACAAATCTCTTTGTTTGATTACTGTTTGAAGTGTATTCAGTAACGGAGAAGTAGTAGGTTTTAAGTGAATCGGAGAAGGAAAAAAACAAACAATTCACATGATAGTAAATCAAGGAGAGATCAAGCGTTTGAATCAGATCATCAATAAAAATAAAATTAATAAGCATGACTAAACTATTCACATGATAGTAAATCAAAGAAATTTTAACATATTTAAAGTACGTAATCTGCGCTCTATAGTCTCCTTAATATGAAAGAGACTCTTTTAGAGGTCTCAATATTATATCCATAAAAAATAATCAACTAATCAGAATGTTTAAAACTTCACATCATGTTAAAGTACATCATCAAAATCTGACGAAAACAAATAAAACACCAAAGAAACTATAACCTAACTGTGACTCTTCTTCTGCTTATACAAAACACTTTGCTTTGGGAAGATTTAATTAACAAGAAGGCGTGTTATGTCAATTTGCAAAGCAGGGAAGTCGTGTTACCCTTGAAAAGTGTTTTTAACTTGACCAGGTAGGATATGGGTTGCTACAAAGAATGTAAACGGTTTTTTATACTCATTTAGTTTTATAATATGCTGTTTTTAAGTTTGTAATATGCGTCTTGGAGTATAACTTGTGATCGAAAGTTACTACAATAGTGTTGAAACGGTGATAAAGAGTTTAAGGGTTTAGCAAAAGCAAACAAAAGTGAAGGAGCTAGAGTGGAAACAATGAAGTTCGGGAAATCCCGTAGAAAATGTTAAAGTCAATAGGAAAGTTTTTTTTCCTCAAATGGACTAATAAATTTGATAACAAATAGAATTTGTTTTTTAAACACTGATAACAAGATAGAAATATATTTCATTTTCACTCCTAAAATGAAAAGTCCAACACGGTAACATGCTTAGAACATCATTATCCTAAATTTCTTAGGGTGGAGTTCTTAACGGAATATGATAAGTTGGTTTTATAAAAAAATATTTTTGATGTTTTATAATTTACATATAGAGTAGAGTATATTATTTTATAATATAAATGTTTAATATTATTTCTTTTTATTTATACATAATATTATCTTAAAAATTTTATAACTTGATATAATTTGATGTAATTGTACTATCTATATATTATTAACATGTTGTTTTTTGTAAATTTATTTTAAAAGGAAACAAAACAGAAAAAAAAATTGCACTATTTTCTATGAATTATTATTAACGTTATGATATTTTGTTTTTTCTGAAAATTGAACTCTTGGAATTTTATATTTAAATAAATTAAATAAGTTAATACTATATTTAAATTTATTTTATATAATATATGCGGTGTTTTTTAGTTTGTGTTTTTATTTTCACCATAAAGAAAGAATTTTTTTGTAATTAATTAATTTAAACTGATTTTAAATACAATGACAGAATCTGCAAATAAAAATAAATATAAAAAGAAAATATTTAATTTATTGTAAATGTAATAACTAAATATGCAAGTAAATGAAAGTATTTAATCTGCTATCCATGTTTCCAAACAATTCTCATTTATCATGCTATTCTTATTTTCAAACAGTACCAAAAGGTACTTCAGTTTTAATAATATAGATACTCAGAGCACTTACCAATTACCTCTAACAACATTTATGAAATTTCTGAAAGTATTCAATAAATCAATTTTTTACATTTTATCAAGGTGATAAAATTATTAGATCCAACACTTTTGAAATCGTAAGAAAATTCAACAATTTTATTTTTCATGTGTGCTTCTAGAGAGCTTGATTTTATTGGGAAGAATTTCAACTTTTAGTCACTAATTATACAATAAGAATTAGGTAGAATGAACAAAATATTTAGAAAGCAAAATTTTAAATATTAGAGTTTTAACTAATTTTACTGTAATAATTAGGGATGGGCAAAAATCCGAATCCAAAAAACCGAACCGAACCGAACCCGATCCGAAAAAGTAGTATCAAACTCGAACCGAAATTGATTAAATATCCGAACGGGTTCAATTTGGTATCTAAAGAACCAAAACCGAACCCGACCCGAACCGAAATATTTTGGGTATCCGAATGTATCCGAAATAGATTTATATGTTTAAATATATTACTTATTTTTAGATTTAATGTATATTAAAAACATCTAAAATATATAAAATACTTTTAAATTAACCAAAATACTTGAAAATATATCTAACCAATTTATATGTTAATTTTAAGTATTTTGACATATTTTATTCAAATTTATATGTAATATATTATTTTGTTTATAGATTGAGAAATTTAAAGCATATAATAAGTTTTTAAATTTTAAAAATAATTTAAATGGGTTATCCGAACCCGAACCAAACCTAAACTGAAATTTAGAAATACCCGAATGGGTTGAAACCTTTGAACCCGAAAATCTGAAACCCGAATAGAACTGAACCGAACCCGAATGGGTATCCAAACGCCCACCCCTTGTAATAATATTTTAAATAACGTAATATGTGTTTTTATTATTATGTTTTACTTTCTAAAAAGTGAAATTTCATTTTAATAATTTGTATTTGTCAAAATTTCTAATAGATATTACATATTTAAATATAAATAAATTTTTAAAATGAATTAAAATTTATGAAAATAAAGCCGGGCGTAGCCCGGGAAAAGACTCTAGTATATCTAAAACGGGTATGACAAAAAAAATCTAAAACGGGCCTGTCTAAATAGCTGCATCAAACCGATTTATCCAGATCAAGATATTCTAATCCAATTATGAACGCCGAAGTTCCTTTTATTATTACCCATCAATCCAAATTATTTTTTTCCTTCAAGAAAAAAACTCTACGATAATGTCTCTCATCCACGCATGTTGCATATGGTCAAAAGTGTGGAATAGTAGTTGACAGAAACAGAAAGCTATATAGTGTAAGGGGCTTGTTTAAAACGAGAACAAGAAGGTTCCTGGAGTCCGATCGAAATCTTAATATGATTTTGAAATATTATTTGAGAGATTGGGTCATGTGGAAAGATGCAACCCCGTTGGATGAACCATAAATTCTACATCTTTAAAAATGCGTATATGGTCTTTTTACAACACACGTTTTCATTTTGTTTAACATCCATGCAGTTTGGCCCTTCTTTATTTTAGTTTATAATTTTTATTTTCTTTAACATTCACGCAATTTGGCACGTATTAATAAATCATTAAGCTGTACCCAAACAACCAACATGTGTATCGTTGTGTTTTATAATGCTAGTGATACAAATATAGTCTCTCTTTTATCAAAAAAAAAAAAAAACAAGTATATTCGTCTTTCTTTCACTAGATTTAGAAAATCATATACATATATCAGATGGGTTGTTTAATAATTCTACTTTCAAACCAAAATCAAGAAGAAAAAAAAGACCTATGATTATATATATATATATATATAAATATTAAAGGTTGTTATATAGTCTAGTGTGTTCTCTTCCAAATATTTCTTTTGTTAATTTTGTCATTTCCTTAATTTATAGAACAGAAGAAAATTATTTTAAATTGGGTATGCCAACCTTTCAGTCTGCAATTAGCTGTTGATATTAAAATTCAATCATGTACCATACAAAATTGATAAGAATTGTCGTCGATTGTAAAATTTGGAATCTGCTTTTTATAGCTTTCTAGAGAACTGATATCGTGTTATCCAAAAAAAAAAGAACTGATATTGTATAACAATTTTGTTTAGCATATATATAAATTTCATTTAGTTAGTGTAAAATCTGGTATTCTTTCATGGAGGAACTTATAAAGTTTTATTTAAAAATTTATCTTTTCCCAGATAAATTTTCAATTATATATATATATGTGTGTGTGTGTTTATCAGTAATCACTATACATATAGAATTGCATATTATCTAAGTGAACAGGTTTTACTCTTTCTATAAGTTTTTGTATTTGTTTCCATTAATATTTGTTAACATTAAATAACAATTACGTCATCATATAATCTTTAATTTTATTAGAAAATCTTTTAGCAAAAAAAAAGTGAGCAGGTTTCTTTTATGTATCGTATCGTTTAGCTTATATAATTTTCCAGTAGTTTAGTGTACAATATGGTACTCTTTCGTGGAGGAACGTATAAATGAGCAGTAGTCACTATATATATATAGAATTACGTATTATCTAAATGAGCAGATTTCTTTTACGATACTATGAGATACAAATTTTCCTTTCTTTTATGTCATTCCTTTATCGAATTTACATTGCATTACTTTTCTCTCCGGCGAATCTAGAAATTTATTTTATTGGGGGCAAAATTATTCAATATTTATTAATAAAAAATCTATTTTCAAATAATTTTTAGTTTTATAAATCGTGCTAAAGCAAAATTATTGAAAATTCGAAATCTTCATAAAGTAGTAACGTAATGTAAACATGAAATTTATGATGATTCTCAATATTGTTTTTTAAAATAAAAACTTACTTTTTTGAATGATGCAGAAGATCATAACCATTATTATGGTATTTAGAATTCTTTTTAAGATATGTTTATTTATGTTTTTTGTAGTAGTGTAGTCTTTAATATTAATGTGAAAAATGAAAAAAGAAAACCATAAGTTAGATATTATGTAAAGTCCAAACGAAATTGTACAAGCCTTAACGCATTGAAACCTCTGTAACGATGGGGGACGTATTTATTAGTTTCTATAATTTAATTTGTTATTTATTTAGTAATAAAAAAACTGAGAAAGTGGAAGGCGCGGGGGAGAAACTGAAAATTAGAGTGGGGGCAAAACTGAAAACTGAAATAGGGACATTAACTAGAAACTAAACTAATTAAGGAACAATTTATTAATTTTACTGGAGGCAGTTGCCCACTCCTTGGTGCGTGTAGGTATCTTAACTTGTTTACCAAAAAAAAACATTACCGATGGGCAGAATGTGTATGCTAATAGGGGTAACCAACCTATCCAGGATCTGACCGGACCAGTTGTTTAATCCAATTCACACTAAAAGTTAGTATTTAAGTGTACGAATTCATACAACGTTTTTGAAAGCTTAAATAAATTTAAGACAAACTATTTGTGTGAATATAAGCTCCTGTACCAGAGTTTAAATAAGACATAAATAATATATAAGTATTTATGATCAAATCACTTATCACCAATAGATTTTAACCAATAGATTTTAAGTTGAAAATCTATAATAAATCTAAAGTTAACATGGTAATAATCTAAAGTTAACATGGTAATAGAGTCCGAACACATCCTCCTCAACTGAACTGAAAGCGATCTGTACATTGAAAGAGACTTGATCAATCCTAAACTAACCTGATCAGAATGGTGGCGATCTACTGAACTGAATTGTAGACTAGGATATTGTCGAAATTAATGATTATAAAAACCATCATCTCTAAGAAGAGTGTAAAAATATAAACTCTCACATTTAGAGTTTAACTACGTAATTCATTTATCACTAGTTTTAAGCGAAAAGCTCATAATAAATCAAAATTTAACATTATTTAACTGGTAAAATTAGATTTGATCTGCAGGTATGCGTGCATCTTTTTCATTATTTTTCATGTAAACTAAATTTAGATATGAAACTATTGATATGGTATTTAAAGTTTGGTGCTTGTTGTTTGATTTTTATTTTTTGTGATTAAAGTTTAAATTTAGTAGATATGTCTGAATCTGTATTTTGATTTACTATTATGCAAATGTAAATGTTAAATTTATTTTATGAGTATGCTTAAAAAATTTAAATATATATATATATATTTAATATGTATTGTAATGATTTAGAATATTATATATGTTTAACTCGTTTTCTTTATCTTAATTCTGATATTTTATAATTAGAAGGATATATATATTCTTAACATATTTTATATTGAACAAAGTTTGTCTAGTGTTTTTGTAAATAATATAAATCAAATATTTTAATTTATCTCATAACAATAAAAAATTATACATGTTTGGTATAATAACCCTCAAAAACTACAATCCTTAATTTTGTTAGATTAAAAATCTTAATTAATTTTGCATTATTTAACTATATACTTTTTATGTGTAGAAAAAATACACTGGTTGTAATTTTAAAATTTAATTTGTCGCCTCTACATATTCATATGGCAGATTTTTAACATACATTCAAATTTGAATATTGATTTTTTTTTTGTATATATATGGATTTAGATGGTAAAATTATCAACTCAACATTTTATAGTAGCAAAATTATGGATCTACCGAAGCCCGATCTGAACTGTATGCACTCTAATTTTTAAAAAATATTATATTTGTGACATTTCCTACAAAGCCTTAGAGTCGATTCATTCCCAAGTTTGTTTACAATTTAATCTACAATGATATGAGATCACAATAATTCGGTAACATAGACTAAAAATCTGAGAAAGTAATTCTAAATCTAATGGTCAACTCTATAGTGATAACATGACACAATTCATATATGATATACTTCATAAATTATCTGGTTGAATTATATATAGATCTCTTAAGTCTTAATTGTCAATGAAATAAAATAAGTAAATTAGTTTTTGGAAAAAATATAAAGCAATAATTATTTAAATTTGCTTAAACAAATTATATTGCAATATCGTTGTATTATCATTATACAAGAAATGCTAAAATGGATTAATATTGACTTTCTTCACGTCTAAAGTTCCAAAATACAATTTTGCTTCTTCAGTTTTTCTTGTCAGAGAACAGAATTGCACAAAAGCATTTGGTAAGCTATGACAAAAGTATTCAGGTTTTCTTGTTTGACTGATTTGTTTGAAAATATATATGCGCGACTGAACACCAGAGTATGGGGAATTCTCTAATCGAATGTTGATCAAAATATTTATCGTTTTATGTAAGAGTATTTATAATACAAGAGGAGACTTTAAGGTATATCAAGCATATTTGTGAATATGTAAACTTAATTTATTTACAAAATAAAATATATCTATTAACACCTCCTTCAAGATAAATTATCAGACCAATCTTATTAAGAAGTGGAGTAAAACGAGCTCAAGATAGTATTTTTAGTACCTTAGACAGCTAGTTAGTCAGCGGAGATAACATGGGACACCAAAAGTTTGATAGACAAACAAGATACTTCTATATATTAATTGAGAAATCATTTTAATAAATTTTGCTTAGATGTCATTCATAGTTGCAATGTATAATTATTTTTTTTTAATTTGATTGGTTGTTGGTATTTAAATTTTTTTTTATTTTTATTTTTTAAAATGCAACTGATCCTAGAAATACCTAATCTAATATATATTACTAAAAACAATTAAGTACCTTAAATACATATGAATTAATAGAATTTACTAATAGAGACACTTAAATATCACATATTCCATTATAAAAATTATAAAATATACATATAAAAACAGATTATATTATATAAATAAGTATAGATATAATTTTAAAATTACTTATATTAATTATGGTTAAATTAATCATACATTACAGGAAAATAATTAACATAAACCTAATAATATTTCATGTACTCACTCACTATATACATGTATTCATTAAAAAGGCTTAATGAATGCCAAACAGTGAAATATATAATTCTTTTTTAAAAAAAATCAATAATTTTTTCAGAGATAAATGTTGATAGTATATTTGAGTTATCACTTTCAAAAATAATTATATTAATCAGAACATTATATTAATTGCAAAAGTCAGAACATATAATTCATATAGCTTTGAGTATAATAAAATTGACATGTTTGTTTTTAATAAGAAAAAAAAAGAAGAGAGACATGAATAAAAAACATGACTGAATAATAATAAAACCTTTTGTTGTACTCTTCATAATTTTATATTTTTACATACATTATTTTTATTTGTATACCAAAATAAACTTTGACGTATTACTATAATTGTAAACTAATTAGTTTTAGGTGTTAATACAACGTACATAAAATTGAGCAAGGAAGATAAATATAAATGATAAGTTCTAAAATTGTTAATGTCGAAAATGAAAAATATAACGTACATTATATATAAAATAAAATTATTTAAGAATAATAATAAGTATTTTTTGCGGTATAATAAATTTTAAAATGTATGATAACAAAATTTATACAAATAGAAACATGTTATTTTGATATATTAGAATTGTTGAATCTCACAGTTATATTAAATATCCATGTCTAAAATATGACATCACATCATTAAAATTTAGATATTTTATGATATATAATTAGTTAATTAGATTTATTTAAAATAGGTATGTAATGAAGGAATTAAAAAAACGAAAAACTGATATTTTTTAAAACAATTTATTTATTTTACTGAAAAATCTTAGTCAAATGAATCAATGCTTGATAAGATAGTGTAAAGATTGGAGAGAATTTAATAATGAGTTTGTTTGGTTAATCAATTGTAAGTTTTATGTTAACGCTAAATAAAAAATATGTGGGAGAGGGAGAGGTGGTGAGGATTATGATCATGGTGAGAATGAATATAAGTGAGAGACTGAATGTAAAAGAAATAGATTTTGAAATTCTTTATTAATAATATGTGAAATTGTTTTGAAGATTTAACAAAATCTGGTAAAAACTTGCAACCAAAAAGAGATAGAGAGAGTTTGAAAGTTAAATATTGAAGGTTATTGTAAGGATGAGGGTAAGAGAGTGAATATAAGTGATTGTGAGAGAGTGAATGTAAGTGTGAAAATTTTTGAGATTATTTGATCAATTGAAAGAGGGAAAGGGGAGGAGAGGGAGAGAGATACAAAGACAGACAAAAAGAACGTGATAGAAAGACATAATGAATGTGTGAAAAAAAATACAAATACAAAAAAAATAAGTACGATCAAAAATATATAAAGAAAAATGGAGTAATTGTGTAAAAGAGAAAGAAAGTTAGTTACAATATATTTATAAACTCATTAATTTTAATATATGCATTATATAGATTATATTAATGTCCGCACAGATGTGAGGGTCCGTCCAGCTAGTTTCAAATAAAAGGGTAATTTTTAGCATAGAGATTGACATGAGTAGAATATTCAAAATTTTGAAGTTATTAGTGATCATACCTGTTTTGTCTGAATAATCAAATATCATATCCGATTTGATCTTAAGCTATCAGAATATTTAATTTCGGATATCTAGTTTTTTTTTAATTTTAACTGAATATATGATTCGGCCGATATAAATAAAATATTTTTTAAAAAAATCTAAAAAATTGTTTACAAAAATAAAAATGTGTTTGATTTTTAAAACTCTAATAAATAATTAACCAACTTAATAAATAAAACTATAAAATTAAAATATAATAATTATAAAATTTATACATATACATTTTAAAATATATGTATATATATACATATAACATATCAGATCGGATATTTGTTTCTAGAAATATTAGTATTTGTCACTTTTTCTGTTTTTTATGGATATTTTTATATATATTTTTGATTTATCTTCCGTTCTTAGGCGTCTGATTTCGCTTTATAAACTTTCATCGTCAACTGAATCCAACCCTAATTCACTTCTGTCTCGCTGGAATGTAGGTGTCCTCTCTGATGGATTTAATGGACATTTACTAATTAAAGCTTTTTTTATGGTTATACTTGCTAATTTTCCTATGCTAAACATTATGATATAATCACCAAACAAAAAAAAAACTATTGGTCATTGTATTGCAACGTCTTTCTTTCCGATTTTCACTTTTTGACCAAACTGATAAAATATCAATCAGACTCAAAGTATCAAATGGGATTAGAATGATGTTGATAAAAAATAGGAAATGAATAACATTAAAAAGTAATGGTGCTAAGTAAACAAAGTAATCAACAACAACAGAAACGAGAGATGGATTCTTAATCCCTATGGGAACTTAGAGACACGAAGCATCCTAGTACATTTTTTTTTCCTAACATCTTCATTTCTTATTAATGAAATCGTGAGTTTACAAAATCTTCATGAATCATCCGAATACATTTAGTAATATATAAGGGAATATATTCATAAGAAATAATTAAAATAAAGAAAACGAGATCATTAATTACATAAAAGAAAAGTTGCCCAATTTTTTTTTAAAAAATAGAAAAGTCGAAGGTTCATGGGGAGGTTCACACACAAATCAAGATAACAAAATATTAAAAAAATAGAAAAGTTGTGAACCCCTCTATCCTAAAGTTCATCCGATTGAACTCCTTTCTCTTAGGGTTCACCACGTGGCGGTATGTGATTGGTCCGTTTATTTTTTTATTTTTTTACAAATAATCAAACGAAATAAAAAAAATATAATAATAAAAAATTAAAATGATGAATCTTACTAGAGGTTCATTCATGTAGATGGTCTAACGTGTGAGCTATATATATATATGGCGATTCACTGCCAAATGAGTACAAAACATACTGTGGCTGGCTTATCTCTTCGGCACAAGTGTCCCCCTAAAAATCAGCCAATAGTTTTGCGTACTCCAAAATTCTTCAATCTCTCTTCACTTTCAGTATCGCTTTTGTTTTTCAGTTGAATCTCATTTTTCAGTAAAACACACAATTTCAGTTTCTGAATTCCAAGAAATCCGGAGATCTTCGTAGACTCATTCCAGTAAGCTCTGAATCCATTTCCAGATCCAAATCCATTCTGTTCCAAGTTAAAACGAAGAGGTAACATTACTAACTACATTTCTCTTTCCCTAAACAAAGTTATTCGTTGGTGTGTCTGCACATGCATATATATACGTGAGCATATATGAATCAGTTGGGAAATGAATAAACTAATTGGTGTTATGAGAGGATAGAAGACGAAAGGTCATTATAGATTCGAGTCTACCATTGTTGCCGTCTTTAATGAAACATTAGAGGAGATGGTACTAGAAGAAGAAGAGTCACTAATAAATCCGAGCCTACCACTGTACTCATCTTTTTTTTTTTCACTGTACTCATCTGGTTTACTGCAAATACATACATTTCTCCTTTTTTTTTTTAAAAAAAAAATAACATATTCGAGTCTATTACCATTGTGTTCTTAAAAAGAAAATGAAAATTTTCTAATCTCTTTTTAACATTTTTTTTTGCTATAAGGAAAACCTTGGTCTTCGCATATCCGTTGAGATTTTAATCCGTTGTATCAGGTCAATGTAACTTAATTTTCTACAATGCAGGCTGATAAGTTTCATTGAATATTTTTTCAGTAAAAAGGAAAAATGAAAGTGGCGGTGATAGGAAGTGGAATAAGTGGATTAGGAAGTGCCTACGTTCTTGCTAATCAAGGAGTCGAAGAACTCGTTTTGTACGAGAAAGAAGAGTCGTTAGGTGGGCACGCTAAAACGGTTCGTTTTGATGGCGTTGACTTGGACCTTGGATTCATGGTCTTCAATCGTGTACGTATCCCTCTCCCTTTCACTCCTTTATTTTTGAAAAAAATCTTTTGTTTAACAGAAATAAATTGTTAAAAGGGTATCTATACTAGTATTTAAGAAGTGATTTTGCTGATTTGTTATATTCTCCGTAATTTTAGCTAATGTTGCTTATGTGTCATATTTTCAATAATTTATATATAATTTATTATTTTTTTTTTTGAAACACATATAATTTATTATATATCCTATTATTTATGATGATTTTGCTGATTTGTCACATGCTCCATGATTTTAACTAATATTGCTTATGTGTCATATTTTTAATAATTTCATATATAATTTATTATATATAAAAACGAATTTATATGAATAATATTATAACTTACTTATTTGTCTACTTAATTGTCATGTTTTTTTACTAATTTGTCTATTTTTAATGTATTTTCCTTATGAGTTTAGGTAATTTTGTAAAAAAATATTT
>JABAYD010039343.1:0-10057 GCA_014822095.1 Diplotaxis tenuifolia | reverse complement strand
AAACTTATTATTCAAAGAAAATAGCTATTTAAGTTCATGGAAAACATAATTAATTAAAAAAAAAACACACGTCCTTGTGGAAAATCTGCGACCCGATCAACGCTCTCTGATTATTCCTCGAGCCCTCATGTCTGCCACCCTCGCATTCATACGTTTCTCTTGCTCATCAAGCCAAGCAAAATCCTTTTCCTGCTGGAAGATTACATAGGCGAAGAATGGTAACGAACCTATCGAGACTACATCCACAACATCCCATGGACGAGAGAAACTCATCCTCTTGAATAAACTCGCTAACTGCACCCGCCATGACTGGATCTGGATCTCTACCTGTAGTTAGAGCAAAGAAAACATATATACGAATTCAACTTGTAAATCGGATGATTATATGCTAAGATAGAAATAGAGATTAGATTATAATCCTATTATGGAAAACCTGAGAAAAAGGTGATGTTTTGCTCCACATCCCAGACCCCCTCTTTCTCCTGTATATATAGCCAACAATATTTTCTTTCTTCTTTTTCACTTCTTATCCAGATAATAACACACTGTAATATTGTAAGAATTATCTTAGTTATTAAATATATTTTTATTTTCACAATTTTATCATATTAATTAATTTATACTTAATTGTCTAATATAACATATAAGTCTGATACTATTAACACAAAATTCGTTTTAATTACATAGTAAATTATATTTAAAAATTCATTAATGGTAAATATGATTTAAACCCCCTAAATTTTTCAAAACATTTATTATCTTAATTTTTAACTCTAATAATAAAAAATGCTATTTCTAGATAACAACACATTATCCATAAGAATTATCTATTTTGAAATATATTTGTATTTCTGAAAATTTTATTATATTAAAATATAATCAATTATCTAATTAATATATAAATATAATGTTACTAACATAAAATTTGTTTCAGTTACATAATAAATTATATATAAAATTCATTACAAGTAATAATGACTTTAACCACTCTAACTTTTAAATTTTTTTATATCTTAGTATAAACTTTTACAAAAAAATATTATATCCATAACAACATAATATATATATATATATATACTATCTTATTTTTCAAATATGTTTTTATCTTTGACAATTTTATTATATTAATTTATAACCATTTATCTAATATTAACAAAAAATATGTTCAAATAACATAATAAATATATAAAAATTAATTGAGGTGACAATAACTTTAACAATTCTACTTTTTAACGTGAAATACTTTTTACTGTAAAAGTTTCAATATGAAAAATCACTTAGCAGTATAGATTCATTAATTTAAATAATCATCATCGTTTGAGTGTTTTTGTCCTTTTCCCATGCCGTGATCACCATTATCACCAGCTGATCATCTTCATCATCATCTCAATTTTTTTCATCTTCATCTCAACTTTTTTTCATCTTCAATCATCATCTCAATGTTTTTTTGTAGTTTTGGTTTCACATAGAGCTCTTTTTTAAAAAATACTTACGAGTCATAACAATAGAAAGTTTTCGCCAATGCGATCATTATCTGTGATAAACTTAGGCCAACCATAAGAAACGAACATTCTCCTCTTGATTTATTGTCAATGTGATATTGCAAAATTTTGTTTTCAGCTTTTACCTAAAAAGAAGAAGTTTGTTTCAATTTATTTAATTATATTTATCACCCATTTTAAGTTTTATGTAAAATTACAAACGTGTATATATATATATATATATAGTTTATAATTTGTAGATATTGTATACCGAGCACACCTCCTTATGGTTCTGGAGAATCAACCTTACACATATAGAGGATGGCTGGTGGCTCTTGGTAGATGGGCTAATAGGAACTATCCAACCTACTTGAAATATATACCATTCAGAATCCGAATCTTCAATCTCCCAGATGTATATCGATGACATGGTATTGTGGAAAATATTGGTTCGAAGTTGGGTCATGTTAAAGAAGTATCAATAGTGGAACCTACGGTGAACAGGGAGGCAAAAGTGTGGATTAAGGTCCTCTTCGATGTTTGTGAAGAGATCACGTTGACAAGGGAGGTTGAGATAAAGGAAGCCCAATTGTTAAACTCGATTTTTGCTATATGGGGCTGCAAAAGTTTTGTACTCTCTGCGGAAGTCTACAACACAATTACAAATTGTGTCATGCTTACACAAAGATGCAACAACACCAGTTTGAGCTGATGGACATTGTCACAAACCCGTATGCATCAGCGCAAGAAAGAAGTGATGCTATTAACGAGTATATCACTATCAAAGAAGTTGGAGAATCCTCTGGAACAACAGCTCCTATGCAAACAGAGCATCAACCAATAGGGCAGCTAGAGTTCCAGAGGGTGCATACAAGTCAAGGAGATACTCCGCCAATACAAGTCACACATCAAGAGGTGCATGTTGCACCAAGCTTGGAACATGGAACAACCCGACCAAGGTTTGGTGGTTCTCCTCAAACCACCTTCGGATCCATGAAGCTTCTCCATTGGAATTGTCAAAGTTTGGGAATCCCCTTGAAAATTCCGCATCTAAAAGATATCAGGAGAACCCACAACCCTGATATAATGTTTCTAGTTGAAACTAAGATTGTAAATAGTGTAGTTAAGAACTTAGCGAAGAATCTAGGGTACAAGAACTCAGTAGTGGTGCCAGCTTGTGGCAGTAGTGGTGGTTCTGCCATATTTTGGAATGATAGGGTTAAGATATCTTTTTTGGATATCCCTACCTTGTATTGTACTAATACAGTTGAAGAATGGGCCAATACTTTTTGGTTCTCCTATATATATGGAAATCCTATTGTAAAATATCGGCAATAACAATGTCATCATATAATAGGATCAGAATATGCAGGATTTTTTAAGTATAAGCCTCGTATACTAATAGGAGAATTCAACGATATAAAGAGCAAGGAATAGAAACAAGGAGGTATACCCAGTTATGTAGCTTCTTGTTCTCTCTTTAAACATATTCTTAGTGTCATGGGCTTACATGACATAAAAACGTTTGGTGGGCGGTACACATGGTATGGAAAAAGGTCTAAATACACCTTCATGTCTAGGATTGATAGAGCTGTTGCAAATTGCGTTTGGTTAAAAATGTTTCTCATGGCCTTGATTTCACTCCTTCCTTGGATTGGGTCTGATCATGGACCTCTACTACTTAATGCAGAAGGAAATAAATGGAAGACAAATTCTTTGTTTAGATATGATGGTAGATGGAGGCTTTACCCAAGTCTAAAGCAGGTTGTGGAGCAAATATGCAACCATGAAGCTGCTAATATCTCTGATGGGAACATTATCTCAATCATTCAGCAATTTAGAAAGGCTTTATCTTAGTGGAGGAGTAAGCAAGAAAATAACCCAGGGAAGCTTATTCAGGAACTGAAACAGGAAATACAAAAGGCCTATGATTCCGTTGTTATTGATTACACTCTACTTACTACTCTATAAGCTAAACTTCAACTTCAATATAGGCTTGAAGAAGAATTCTGGAGAATAAAGAGCAGGATACTCTGGCTGAAGGTAGGAGATAACAACACAAGATACTTCCATAGTAAAGCAAAGCAAAGAAGAAATTACAACAGAATCATCCAAATACAAGATGACCAAGGGAAGTTACTCTCCAAAGCTAGAGATATCCACACACATATAGAAAAATATTTCAGACTATTGTATAAGAGTAATGGGAATGTTATCGATAACAATCTAATAAATGGCAGTAACTGAAGATATGAACAAGGCTCTAACTCCCCCTGTATCTGAGAAAGAAATCAAGAAGGAAGTATTCAAATGGATCCAGATAAGGTTCCAAGACTTGACGGAATGACTCCAAGCTTCTACAGACAACATTAGGATGCCATCAAGCCAAGTCTCCTCTCTTTCGTTAAACTATATTTTTGAGCAAAATCGCATAGACCCTAAGATCAATCAAACCCATATCTGCTTAATACCAAAGATTGAAAATCCAGTCTCAATACAAGACTACAGACCTATTAGCTTAGTTTGAACAGCATAATCTCTGAAAATCAATATACTGTCATCCGAAAGACTTATCACTGATAATGTTCTTATAGCTCACGAGCTAATGCATTCACTGCATACCAAAAACCTTAAGAATAAGTTTATGGCCCTTAAGCTAGACATAGGCAAAGCGTTTGACATGGGTAGAATGGGGGTTTATAAATGCAGTGATGGAGAAGATGGGATTCTGTCGGCAGTGGACAATATGGGTTATGAAGTGCATTACATCAGTCACCTATTTGATCTTAATCAATGGAGAACAATCAAAGATCATCAAATCTTCACGTGGATTACGACAAGGTGACCCAATATTTCCATATCTCTACATTATTTGCACTGAAGGTCTTTCTAGACTGATTAAGCAGAATATTCAGAGTCATAAAAGACATGGCTATAGAGCATCTAGAAGTGGATCTGCTTCATCTCATTTACTCTTTGCAGATGACTCTCTAGTTTTTTTTTGCAAAGCAACAGAAGAAGAAGGACGCAACCTTTCGCACATCCTAAAGATAGATCTGCAAGCGTCGGGTTAGGAAGTGAATTATGCTAAATCAGCCATTGCTTTCAGTAAAGGTATTCCTTCTTTAACACAAGAAAACATATCTAAATCTTTGGTTTTACGAGAGTACGAGGGTTTGGTTGATACTTGGAACTCCCTGAACACATTATAAAGCGAAGAAAGGAAGCCTTTCAATTCATTATTGAAAGAATAAAGAACAAACTGGACATTTGGTTTAACACTTGGTTCGCCGAACAATCAATTGTCTTGCCATACACTTAGTTTAGCTCCATTACCTACTGCCCACTGCATTCCTTTATGGATCAAAGGCTGAGTTTGTATGATACTCCTCCATGCTAAGCTTGATGAATTGTAGCGTTGGGCTTCCATAAATGTTGTGTTTCTGTAGAATTTGGACTTGTACACTCATGCAAACAGTGATGATGGACGAGTTATCAATCTCCAAGCTTTTTTTGCAAGCAAAGCCTTATTGAATGCCAACATGTCTATAATACCAAGTCCTTTTTCTTTCTTAGAAGCCGTGATTTTGTTCCATGTAATCCTTGGAGTTGAGGACTTGTCTTGAAATGATGACCACCAAAATTTTCTCATTTCTTTTGTTATTTCATTAATCAACGTCTTTGGTAGCAGAAAACAAGACATAGTATAAGTAGCTAAAGCTGTACAATATTAGACAAAAATGTTAGAAACTTTATGGATATTGATTATTTAGACATCAAACTTTTAAGATAACTTTAGTAAAACATTCACTTACAAACATGAAGTATCATATATCGTGTTCTAATCTAATTATATTGTTATATTATTATTTTTTAATGAATATTTTTTAGTTTTTATGTTGATGCATCATTTTTATTTTCATTAAAATAAAAGGAAAATAAAATCCTTCTAGCTATCGGGTGTTGAATGTATAAGATCTAAAGTAATTATGTGGTCTGCCCGCGCGGATGTGAAGGTTTAGTTGTATTATTTAATATTTATAGTTATATATTTGAAATTTAAAATATAGTTATAACATATAAATTTTGTGTAGAAATATAATTTAATATATAAAGTGGATGGTTTTAAAAGAGTAAAGTTCTTATGACTGGAGAGAAGCGAAGTTGGTGTCGTTTTCAAAACATCATCTGCTTCGTTTGGAGGAGGTTGTTGTTTTCTTGGTCTTCCACCTATGATTAATATTGTCATGTTCAGTTTGTAATATAAGTTTGTACTTATTTCATATTTTTGAAAAATATATAGATTATCACTTACGTTTTTGATATGGATGTCCAGGTATTGTGTTTTTGTTGTTTGGTTCTGTGGTTGACCGCTTCATTTTATTGAATTCCCAATCGTATGTTGAGTGGTTTGTCATAGGAAGTTTTTATAGGTCAAGTTTTGTGTTATTTTTAATGATATACACAAACATTTCTATTTTGTTGGTTAGATAACGTGTGAAATATACCAAAATTAATGTAATTTTAATGTCATATATTTGATTCTCTTTTTTTTTGCCAAAGAAATCGGTTCTTATTTGTGGATATTATCTTTTCATGTTAAAAGAAGGATACACACAACCTTTTCTTTTTTATTTTTTAGATAAATTGTGAAATCTATAAATTTTATTTTATTTTAATGTCATATATTTTATTGCATTTTTTTGGCAAAGAAATCGGTACTTCTTTGAAGAGTTTGTCATGTTTATTTATGTTAAATGTAAACATAAAAAATTTTCTCTCTTAAAATATCTCCAATTAATTAATATTTATTTTGTTTTTATACATTTTTTATCTTTCTTATATTTCATATTTTAATTTATACTAAATAATTTAAGCAAACAAAAGCAAACACATATTTTCATTGGAGCTGTAAAATCTTAATATTAAAAATAGCTGACAATGATTCATAAATAAATGTATATCATAAGTAATCCTAATTATTAAAAACCCAAATCAATAAAGCTAATCAGAGAACAACGTGGCTATAAGAACCAAATCCTTATCAAACTTTAAAAAAAAATATTTGTTTTTGTGCTTCTCAATTTCACATGCATCAACTTCTGTCTTTTTGTTGAAGAACCTTGATCTTCATGTGACATTGAACTCGATGTTTCTTCTCTGCTTCTGGATGATGGAGTTCGTGCAAATTCTTCTGGTGTTTCCCACTCGTGATCCGAAAACTTCACAATAGATGACTGCAAAAATAAACAACCGACAGATTAAGTAATGTTATTAATGCATAATAAATTAAATCATAAAATAACATTACTATCACTATAGGCAGTTCTGCAAATTGTTCAATCATATATGCATCATCAAGTATTCCTCAATTTGGGCATGAATCCTTGTTCCCTATAAGCATAAAAAATAATAACGATAAAAAATACAATATATATCATGTTCATAACGATTAAGAACAAACTTCTTCATCAACCAACACCATCTCATGAGTGTTTCCAGAACTCTTGTAGGTCTTCTAGAATACCAAAACCTTCACTTTGGTTTTTTGTTTCATCAACAGAATCAATGTTTTTCACAAAAAGCAAAAAAGTCTTTTTTATAAAATCGAAATTGCAATGAACTTTCTAAAACTTGAGCAACTTTAATATGCTTAGTCAATTATAAAGCTGTGTATCATATACATATATATATATATAGCATAATAGGTAAATGTAAAGTTAGAATCATATATTCTCGCAGTTTTTTTTTCCTTTTGTGTTTATCCTTTTGTTTTGGAAAAATTTTATTTTTGTATGTATCTATTAATGAGAAATATACATGTATACACAATTGAGTGAAAAAATTAACATATATATAGCATAATTGGTCTAAATTACGTGAGAATCATATATTATCATATATTTTCCATATATTTTTGTTGTCTTTTGTTTTTTATTATGGTTTTTGTACAAATCCTTTTGTGTTTATCTATTAATAAGAAATATACATATATACAAAACTCAATGATGAAGTAAAATTAACATATAGATAGCATAATAGATCTAATATTAAAATATTTAATAGTTTACTATAAATAAATATTTATATGGAAAATTTATATTAATGATGATATATAAGTTATTTTTATTACCACATTTAAAACTTAAATTTTTATAAATAAATTTTACATCTCTCAATTAATACGATGTCAAGTCATTTTTTAATTGCCATGTCATATTTTTGAGTGTGCCATGTCATATTTTTTCTTCAAAATCACTTCGCAAATATAGTCTAGGGGATGTTTCTTATTTTATTATTTATTACTTAGTTTTTTGCTTAACTTAGATTAATAGGATTAATTATTAGGTATAATTTTAGTTATGTGATTCTTTATAAGATTGTTTATTAAAATTAATAAATTACCTCTTAAATATAGTATAGTTATTTAATTTGTAAACGGCTGTATTTGGTTATCACTAGTTTTAGTTCTGTATTTATTAAATAAAACTTTCAAATTTGTTTCTAAGTAAAGCTTGAAAATATTAAAATAAATAGATAGAAAATTGTTGATTAAAAATAGATAGAAAATTTTCCCAGCCAAATAATCATATTAATAATCAGAAAGTTTATAATTAAATGGATAGATAATAAAAAATAAAATACTTTATGATAGCTCTAAAAAGTTTTTTATCACAAATATATCATACAATTGTAAAAATGATCAAAATATATTTCATTAAATAGGTAAAACACAATAATACCTTAAAAGTTAACTAATCTAGACTTCATATTTAAATATGGGAATGGAGTTTTGGGGAAAGGGGGTTTAGGGAGTTAGTGGGTTAGGATTTTTTAAGAAAATAAAATTTAAAATTTAAAAGAATAACTTTTAAAAAGATTTTTCGGATTTCAATTAAAAAAAAAAAGAAGCACTCACCAAGTCGTCTGTATTCAGTAGTCAGTGAAAATAAACTGCAAGAAAAGTTATTGGAGATAATTACAATATATTTAGGAGATAAATATAGCCTAATGTTGATAACTATGTATGGTTAGATAAGTACGATATTTCCTAGTTGTGATAGAAGTTGAGGTTTCCTCGTTGATGTGTATATATATACGGCTTATGCGAAAGTGGCTAAACACAACAGTTCAATATATTCTTCTTCATGGTTTCAGAGCATAGATCGTTCTAAAAATCACAAAAACGTTTAAGCTTTCATATCAGAGTCAAAATTAGAGCAAAAATCGTCGGTGACAATGAGTGACGAAGATTAAAAAGTCAATGAAGCTTCGAGTTTGATCGTGAAAACTGGAGGTGAAGCATCTGGGTCAGCTGCTTTGTCGCCATATACCCTATATGGTTCCGATAATCCAGGAACCAAGATAACTTCAGTCATGTTAAATGGAGACAATTATAACCAGTGGGCAAACTTGATGCTTAACGCACTCCAAGCCAAACGTAAATTGGTTTCATAAACGGAACTCTGAAGAAACCGTCAGTGGAAGTGCAGAGTTTGAGAATTGGGTTGCAGTGAACTCGATGATTATAGGATGGATTCGTGCATCAATGGAGCCTAAAGTAAAGGCTTTCGTGTCGTTTATCTCAGATTCAAGCCAGCTTTGTTCAGAACTGAAGCAACGGTTTTTTGTCAGAAACAAAGTACGGATTCATCAGCTTAAGGCACATCTTGCTTCTTGTCGTCAGGATGGGCAGAGTGTGCTTGAATATTATGGTCGTTTGTGTACTTTGTGGGAAGAGTATGGTATTTACAGACCATTGCCACTGTGTACGTGTGGAGTTGCGTTGGAGATCTTGAAGGAGAGGGAGGATGATAAAGTGCATCAGTTCTTGATGGGTCTCGATGATTCGAGGTATGGAGCATTGTGTACTACACTCATCGGTATGATTCCATTACCGACCATTGGTGAAGTGTACTTCAAAGTAATTAGAGAAGAACAGAAGTTGATGGCTCCGCCGCCGGTACCTTCCCATGCTGAGAGCAAACGTTTTGCTACAATCAGCAAAGCCCACCGAACTTGGTGGCAGCGCAACTACATCCGTCAACAAATTGAGCTGCCCAGTCATATGATGGGACGTTTCTGTGTCGAGTATTACATCTCCAAACTTAGTCTTACCCGAAAGCTTATCAGAACCTGACTTTTCTTGAATCATCTGAGTGAGAATCTTCCATTGATCTTGGGTGAATTCAGGGAAAGAAAAGGCGTTTGAACTCGTGGCATAAGCTGCAGTCACCTGTCCATTACCGCGGTCAACACCATTACTTGCACCTCTACCACCTCGACCTTTACCCCGGCCTGATCCTCCTCGCTCTGCTCATTCATTCCATCATTCTGGAAACCAGTTTAATTACAAGCAATCTTTCTTTTCATGACCACTACGCCCAAAATGGGTGCAATTTACCACTCGACTTCCACCACGAAGTATCGTGTCACTTCTTAAACTGGTTTGACTTTCACTTCGAGGAGAAGTCTCACCTTGTCTAGCAACGAACCCAAGCATCTTGATCTTGTTCACGTCCCCGAGAAGCCGGCAACTGTAGAAACGGATCTGTGACTAGTTTATGTCTTCTTAT
>JABAYD010039316.1:0-15240 GCA_014822095.1 Diplotaxis tenuifolia | reverse complement strand
TACTTTCAAAACGACGTAGTATTGAAAAAAGTTAAAATTATACACAGTCCAATACACAAATACACGGCTGAGGGTTATATTGCGGTTTGACTGGCACTTGGAGGATTGACCCGTGGGTTTTTGAGTTCGCAGATTAATTTGCAAAAAAGAACCAACATTGAGGGTTTTTGTTGCAGAAACCCCTAAAAAGTTAGCCACTGTATAATTGCACACATGTCATGAAATGTTTTCTCATACTAAACACGCTGAAACTAAGAGTTGAAATTGAAAAAACATCAATAACATCAATATAGTGACAAAACATTGAGGGTATGACGTGGCCGGCATCAGGATCTAGGCATTTCATATGAGCCTTCCTTGGTGCTTTCTTGGTGTTGGCACCATTGCTTCTGCTGCAAGTCAGCTGAGCAGGTGGGAACGGCTTGAAGTGTTCGCGCTATGATATCAGCTGGAGAGGTTGGAAAAAAAAAGGAATATAATTTAACGCAAAAATTAAAGTGGGAGGGGTGACAACTATAACAGAGAGGAGGAAGATAGTAACAACTACCTCTTCACCAGTTAGAATTTAAAAGTATGTCCATGCCCATTAGTTGGCCACTCTTTTTGACGTTACAAAGAAGACGGGTGCCAACTGCCTGAGAACAGATAACTTGCAGCTGTTTGTTACTGTATTTTGTGTTTGAGAAATAGTAAGGAAGCGGTGTGAGAGGAGAAATTTCTTGATGTCGGGATGACTATTTTATAAGACACAATTAGAGAGAGTTGAAGGAGCGAGTGGGAGGTGGATTTGGATTCGTAAATGTTTAAGCTGAGCTCAGAACATCTCTTAAATGTTTCTCATTCAGTCGGATGCACCTATATCGTCAAGCTAAGGCTCACCCAGCAGCTCATCCATTCATGGTTCAATAAGATCGTCTTCTCCAGGCTCGTCCAACTCTTCCTGCTCCGCGTAGAGTCTTGATCCATCAAAATCGTCTAGCTCAACACCAGTTCATGGTTCAACCTGGATCGCACAAGCTACAAATAACATCTCCAGAAATTTCATGAATCCAAATCCAGGAAAGATAAACCTAAGAAGTATCACCGACTTCGAAGCCACCCAAATCGACGTCGAGAAAAATAACACCGACTTATGAAGAATCTATGCCATCGTGCAAATAGTAACAAGATCTGCCCCCGATATAAAATCATGTCATCAAGGAAACTTGACAAACCCCTTTCACTGAATAACAAGAATCTGATTCCGCAACATAAGAAAAATCTGATTCCCTGAATATTTTGGGAACACAGACCCAAAAGCCATTATTAGAATTTGTCCCACATTAGATAATATAAATGTCTTTGGACAATATAAATGTATAGGTAATCCTCCACTCTTAAGCTAGCTTTTGGGTGTGAGTTAGTCCCATATCACTAATATGGTATCAGAGTCCATGGTAAGCCCATATGATTTCCCACATAAACAGTTTCCTACCTATGTAGCCTGTAAAAGTGGTATATTACTGTGGTATTTCCGAGATGTTGGGCTTGGGCTGTTTCCCACCCACATATCGAGAGGAGCTATTAGAGTTTGTCCCACATTGGATAATATAAATGTCCTTGGGCAATATATAAGTGTATGGGCAATCCACCACTCTTGAGCTAACTTTTGGGTGTGAGTTAGGCCCATATCACTAATAGCCATATCCAGGCTTTTCGGCTGGCCATATTCCGAGCCCACCTAAGTGACGTTGAGAAGAATGCTTGCCAAAATTTGAAATGGGCCGGCACTAAAGTGGTTTGCTGAATCAAAAGGAATTCGATAGACAGCTTCAATCAGCTTGTGTATGCTTCTTGAAACAATACTTGGTATTCATTAAAACAAGGGGTTTGGAAGTAGATTTGTGGAATCTAAACAAGCAACCTTTGAACCAATGAGATCGTTTATCACGCGGTTCAGAAGTATAGAAGCTCGGATCTCATATCTCAACGAAGGAGTACCACCCCCATCCCTCAAGAATGAAGTTTGGCTCTCATCTAAATTTCGAGAATAAATGTCAGTAAGAGCACCCACGTCATTTGATGTCGCCCTTTCATTGACCTTATTAGATAATGATAAACATGTAATTAGAGATAAGTCTAAATATTAGAGATATATGTTGTTAAGATATGATAATGACCATGTCTAACTAACTCGTGTATATATACTTCTCTTGATGTTAATAAGGGGTCAACATGTTATCATCATATTCTCAGCTTATTCACATGGTATTAGAGCTTCTAGGTCAAAAATAAAAGATCTAAAGTTCTACGTTTTCTGTTTCTTTCGAACATCATGAATGAAACGAAGGAAATTAAGTCAAGTAGTAGTGATTCGTCTAAAGAGATGGTGTTGAAGTCAGGAGAAACAATGGTGGTGTCACCATATTCGTTGTTCTCGTCGGATAATCCGGGAGCGATGATCACCTCTGTTCAGTTAAAAGGGGAGAACTACAATGAATAGTCATTGGATATGTTGAATGCTCTACGAGCAAAGAAGAAGATTGGTTTTGTCGATGGAACATTACCATATCCAGAAGAAGGTGACGAGAAGCTAGAAGCATGGTTGAGTGTGAATTGCATGATAGTGGGATGGATTCAAACGTCCATTGAGCCAAGACTCCGTTCTACTGTCACGTTCATTAGTGATGCACACAAGTTGTGGGAGAACCTAAAGCAACGTTTTGCAGTGGGTAACAAAGTAAGAGTACACCAGATTATGGAACAACTTGCGTCTTGTAGACAGAATGGGCATTCGGCCATCGACTACTATGGCAAACTGGCGATAAAGTGGGAAGAGATGCAGACTTACAGACCGCCACCACCATGTACGTGTGGAGCAGCTCAAATCTACACAAAGGAGAGAGAAGACGAGCGTGTTCATCAGTTTATTATGGGGCTTGATGAGTCCAGATTTGGTAATATGGTGAGTTCTATCATTGAATCAGATGAACTACCAAATATTGGTAAAGTTTATGCCAAGGTGATCCGAGAAGAACCTAGACTGGAGGCAGCTAAAAGCATAGAGCAAACTCAAGATGTTGTAGGTTTCGCTACGAGACGTGATGGAGAAGAACGAAGTGCTATGCAGTGTGACAATGCAGGAGGTAGAGCAAGAGATCATGTATGTTCTCATTGTGGGAAGACAAGTCATGAAAAGAATACTTGCTGGCAGTTGATATGATTTCCACAATGGACCGCTGAGAGAGGAGGAGGTCGTGGTTCCAGCAGAGGTGGAGGTCGTGGAGGCTATGGAAGGGGCATAGGAAGTACAGCTAATGTTGCACATGCTACTGCAGCTAATGCCTCAACTATGACTGAACTCACTGCTGATCAGGTGAAGGCCATTGCTCAGATACTTCAGGAGAGACAAGGCGGTTCATCAGAGAAGTTGTCTGGTAAGATACTTGTTGATGTAATTATTGATACCAGAGCATCTCATCACATGACTGGCAATCAATCTTTGCTAGTAAATGTGAGAGGAACTTTGCCATGTAGAGTGGGGTTTGTGGATGGAAGTACTACATTGTCTTCTAGTGTGGGAGATATGGTGTTATCTGATGTTCTGACACTGAAAGATGTGTTGTTTGTACCAGATTCAAATAGCTCATTGATCTCGGTTTCAAAACTGCTTAAACGCATGAACTGTTTTGCGTTGTTTACTGATGTTGTTTGTGTATTACAGGACCGTTCCACGACGACTATGATTGGAGCCGGTGAGGAACGTGATGGGGTGTATTACTTTAAGGATGTTCAAGTCACACGAGTCAACAAGACTGATGGGAATGTAGATCAAGCTTTGTGGCATCGTAGAGTAGGTCATCCGGCTTTTTCTGTGTTTTCAATCTTTGCATGTGTGTTCTGGTGTTTTAAATAAAGCTAGCTATAGTCCCTGTGACGTGTGTTTTAGAGCTAAGCAAACAAGGGATTCTTTTCCAGATAGTTTGAATTAAGTATAAGTTTGTTTTGGTCTAATTCATGTTGATGTTTGGGGTCCCTATCACATACCAGCCTCTAGTGGTGCAGTGTACTTTCTGACCATTGTAGATGACTTCTCTAGGGCGCTGTGGACCTATTTATTACTTGAGAAGTCTGAAGTTCAGAAAGTCATGAAAAGCTTCTGCAACTATGCCGAAAGACAATTCAGCAAACAAGTCAAGATAGTAAGAAGTGACAATGGGACCGAGTTTATGTGTTTGAGTTAGTTCTTTGCTGAGAAAGGAATTCTACATCAGACGTCTTGTGTAGCTACTCCACAGCAAAATGGGAGAGTGGAGAGAAAACACAGACATATCTTGAATATTGCTCGAGCTTTGTTGTTTCAAGCAGACTTGCCGATCAAGTTTTGGGGGGAAGCAATCTCCACAGCAACACATTTGATCAACTTGACGCCTACTAAAGTACTGAAAGGCATGACACCACATGAAGTTTTGTTTGGTCAGAAGCCATCTTATGATCATCTGCGAGTATTTGGATCGTCATGTTATGTTCATCGGAATGCAAGAGATAAGGACAAGTTTGGAAAGAGGAGTAGACATTGTATCTTCGTTGGGCATCCATTTGGTAAGAAAGGATGGAGAGTGTATGATCTGGAGAGCAATGAGTTCTTTGTTTCTCGAGATGTGGTGTTTCAGGAGGATGTATTTCCAATGGCTAAAGAAGACAATGGAAATAAGTATGTTGAGAATAACGTTGATGGAGTTGATGAGGACTGGAGAGTCAATTCTGAAGAGATCGTTGAGGACAGGGGGAGTAAAGGTGAAATAGACTTACATGTGTCTTCTCTAGAAAAGGGTACAACGGAACAAACACACATTGTTTCAGAGGACAAAACAGAACAGTCAGAGAAACAAGAAGAGATGGATAAGGGAGAAGAAGTGACTGCAGTCACAGCAGTTGAAGATATTATTAAAACTCCACAAATCACTACGGTTGAAGATAGTGGTGAGAAAGAAGAAACTCAGCTTGTATAGTTGGGAAGAGGACATAGAGAAAAGAATCTGCCTGCAAAGTTCAAGGACTATGCTCTGTATAACACTCGTTGCGACCCCCATCACACCCTCATCGCGTCTCCATCAGAGTCTACAACGGTCCCAGGTAACAACACACCATACCCACTTGGGAATTATATAACTGACATCAGATTCTCACCTGCACATCAAGTGTTTTTAGCAGCAGTCACGTCTGGAGTTCAACCAAAAAGCTTTAAAGAGGCTATGAAGTATGAAGAATGGAGGAACTCTATGAAGGGTGAGATTACAGCATTCGAGACCAACAAGATATTTAGCATTGTTGACTTGCCACCAGGGAAGATGTCCATTGGGAATATGTGGCTGTATAAGTACAAAAAATACAACGCAGACGGCAGCATTGAGAGATCAAAGTCTAGATTGGTCGCATTGGGAAAATAAACAAGTGGAAGGTGAGGACTTTGATGAGACTTTTGCACCTGTTGCTAAGATGACTACTGTGAGAGGTCTGTTGTGTGTCATTGCTGGGAAAGGTTGGATAGTACATCAAATGGATGTGCATAATGCATTTCTTCATGGAGAGTTACATGAAGAAGTGTATGTGAAGCTTCCGCAAGGGTTTCAGAGTAAAGATCCAAACAAGGTGTACAGACTACATAAAGCTATTTATAGTTTAAAGCAGACGCCTCGGTGTTGATTTGCAAAGTTGACAAATTCTCTAAAGAAGTATGGTTTTAAGAACTCGTATTCGGATTACTCGTTGTTCACATATGAGAAGCGTGGATTGGTACCCAAGGTATTGATCTATGTAGACGATTTAAGTGTGTGTGGAAATGATGTTGACTTTGTGACAAGGTTCAAAGAGTATCTTGGAAAATGCTTTCATATGAAAGATCTAGGAAAGTTGAAGTATTTCCTGGGTATTAAAGTTGGAAGAGGAGAAGATGGTTTTATTTTGTCTCAGTGTAAGTATGCTCTTGACATTGTTAAAGACACCGGGTTGTTAGAAGCAAAACCATATGCTACACCAATGGAACAAAGACATCAGCTTGGAGTTGATAAGAGCTGTTTTATGCAAGATACAAGTCGGTACATGAGATTGGTTGGACGACTGATATATCTATCTGTGACTCGACCTGATATTACTTATTCAGTTCACATTTTGTCACAATTAATGCAAAAACCATGGGTGAATCAGTGGGAAGAAGCTTTGCGAGTTGTGAAGTACTTAAAAGGGACTCTTGGTCAAGGAATATTGCTGAGTTCAAGTACTGATTTTAGTATATCAATCTACTATGATGCAGACTGGAACTCGTGTCCCACTACTCGAAGGTCGCTGAGCTCATCTGATACATTGGTTGGTGATTCCCCTATCTCGTGGAAGACTAAGAAACAAGACATGGTGGCGCACTCATCGGCTGAAGCAGAGTATCGATCCATGTCTGAGGCAACAAGAGAAATAAAGTGGTTGGTCCGTTTGGCGAAAGACTTGGGCATGCTGCAAAGAGATCTTGTGAAGATGCATTGTGATAGCAAGTCAGCCATATATATAACTGCTAACCCTGTGTTCCACGAACGCACGAAGCACATTGAGTCGGACTGTCATAGAGTGAGAGATGCTATTCAGGAGGGGTTGATTTCTACGGTTCATGTGAGAACCAACGAGCAGCTTGCTGATGTTTTGACAAAAGCACTTGGAAAGGAGAAGTTTGATTGCTTATTTTTTAAGTTGGGTGTTCGAAATCTTCACACTTCCAACTTGAGGGGGAATATTAGATAATGATAAACATGTAATTAGAGATAAGTCTAAATATTAGAGATATCTTAGAGATATATGTTGTTAAGATATGATAATGATCATGTCTAACTAACTCTTGTATATATACTTCTCTTGATGTTAATAAGAGGTCACACGTTCTCATCATATTCTCAGCTTATTCACAGACCTCATATTTTCCAGCCCCTGAAGAAGAAGTCATATACCTCAAGGAACAAAATACACGGTGAACAAAATTGTCCCTAATATGGGTAAGAAATCGCCTAACTAGCCGATCAAGAAGGAACCTTCTACAAAAGAACAACATTCTTTTTCTGAGAACAGTTCGCACCAAAATAGTCCATTCACTTACAATGCCTGGAAGCTCTGCTCTTTCCATAAAAAAAAATCATTCCACAAAAGAATGCCAAGTCGAATAATAAAAATAAAAACACCTAAGAGGAAGGAAATAAAAAAACACCAAAAATAAAAACACTTCCAACAGAATGAGACGAAAAGTGGAGGAGGATTCACCTAGTTCACCTCAACCAACTCTCAAACAGAGAGTCAACCTGATCCTTTGGGGGGAGTAAATTGACATCGACACTTGAGAAAATTGTTGGGAAGATATATCCATTTATTTGGTATATACGATATACTACAAATATGTTAATATGTATATCTCTTCCTCATGTTTTAGGAAACATCGTTGTACGTATATATAGTGAGGTCTTTGACCTACGATGAATAACAAGAAACCTTTTACACAAACAAGTTTCTTGACATGGTATCAGAGCGGTAATACGATCAAACCGCTGAATCTCTGAAAAATCAATCGAAAGACTTGTGTTCCTTAATTCAATACGATGGGAAGCAATGATGGAAAAGATGAAGAAACCAGTGGAAGCTTGATGACGAAAGCTGTGCAGGAAGGGAAACGCGTTGAGGTTCGACGACGAACGATTTCACCATATGATCTGTCTTCAAGTGACAATCCAGGTTCGTTGATCTCTCAGCCGTTGCTTAATGGACCTAACTACAACGAATGGTCCGAGAATCTCCGTATAGCGCTCAAAGCTAGGAAGAAATTTGGCTTTGTATATGGATCAATACCAAAGCCAAATGAGGATTCAGAGGATTTGGAAGATTGGTGGACCAACAACGCTTTAGTGTTGTCGTGGATGAAACTCACGATAGCAGAGAAGGTTCGCTCAAACCTCTCACATCTGGAGGTTGCAAGTGATTACTGGGAACACATACGGCGACGTTACTCAGTGAAGAACGGATAGCGAGTTCAACGGATCAAAGCCGAACTCGCGACTTGTAGACAACAAGGTGATTCAGTTGAAGACTACTACGGAAAACTGATGAAGCTTTGGACAGATTTGTCAGAATTTCGGCAGAGCAAGACCTGCAACTGTCCGATTGGAGTGAATTTGGAAAAGGAATGTGAAAAAGAGAAGCTTCTCGAGTTCTTGAAAGGTCTTGATGAGTCTCTTTACGGAGCGGTGAAATCAAACCTTTTGTCTGGCGATCCTCTGTCGTCGCTTGATGAGGCCTACAGCGCGGTGTTGCAAGATGAAGACTCGAAACATACTTCACGAGTCCTCAATGATAAGGTGGATAACATGGCGTGTGCAGTGAGAGCTGGTTCGAATGTGGGAAGAAACCGTTCTTATCCTTCACGCGAAGAGAGAGCAAAGTTGACGTGTTCGACTTGTGGTAAGAAAGGACATACTGCCGATGGTTGTTTTCGTACGCACGGTTACCCTGAATGGTGGCCAGAGAATTCAAAAGGTCGAAGCAATAATGGAGTTGGACGTGGATCAAGTGGATCACGGACTCGGCTCCAGCTTGGTGAGAACCCTCGTGCGAATGTGATGCAGGCAGAGACAGCAACACCTACACCATCAACAAACTTGATCACATCAGCTGATCGTGTTGGACTTACAGGTCTTAACGACGACCAGTGGCGCACATTGGTCTCCATGCTAAACGAGAGAAAGCAATCAGCTTCAACGTCACTCTCAGGTACAGCTCTATACTCTTGGATAGTTGATTCGGGAGCAACAAATCATATGACTTGTTCTCTCAGTGTGTTGTCTGATATACGAGAGATAACACCTTTGCCCATAAAGTTACCTGATGGACGTTTTAGCTCTGCTACAAAACAGGGAACTGTGGTGTTGAGTTCAGTGCTTACTCTCCAGAATGTTTTGTGTGTTGATGGACTGCAGTGTCACTTTATTTCTGTTTCGCAACTGAATAGAGAACAACAGAGTGTGTTTCAGATTACTGATAAGATTTGCTTAATTCAGGACCGCATTACCAGGACGCTGATTGGAGTGGCTGAGGTTTCCAATGGGCTGTACTTTCTTGGGGGGATGAGTTTGCAGGAGCAGTGCATCACGTGGAGTCATTTTCTCGAGATGTATGGCACCAACGCTTAGGACATCCCTCATCTAGAGTTTTGGATTTTTTACCAGATTTGGCTTTATCTAATTGTAAGGATTTACATTCAAAAGCGTGTGAGATTTGTGTTCTCGCTAAACAAACACGTTGTTCATTTCCGACAAGTTTGAATAAGACTATTGCTTCTTTTGATTTGATGCACTGCTATGTATGGGGTCCATATCGTACACAATCTCACATTGGTGCTCGATATTTTCTAACTCTGATGCGATTATTATACCAGAAGTGTCTGGATTTACTTGTTGAAGACTAAACAAGAAGTTTCGCAGACACTTCAGAACTTCATATCACTAATTGAACGACAATATGAAACAACCGTTGAACGGAAGTTTCGTCTGCATGTCTAGTTTTTTTGGTGAAAAAAGAATCCTCCATGAAACCTCATGCGTAGGTACACCGCAGTAGAACGGAAGAGTAGAACGAAAACATAGACATATTTTAAATGTTGCTCATGCGTTGAGATTTTAAGGATCTCTTCCAATTGAATTCTGGGGGGAGTGTGTTTTCACAGCTGCATATTTGATCAATCGCACCCCCACACCTCTACTGAATGGAAAAACTCCATTTGAGATGCTATATAAACGCTCTGCACCTCTGCAACTGCAACACTTGCGAGTGTTTGGTAGCTTATGCTTCGCACACAATCAGTCTCATAAAGGAGACAAGTTTGAATCTAGAAGCATAAGATGCGTCTTTCTTGGCTATCCACACGGCAAGAAAGGCTAGCGTGTATACAATCTCGAGACAAGAAAGATTTTCTTCTCCCGAGATGTTGTCTTCTTTGAAACTGATTTTCCATTTGCGAGCTCCACCACAACAACTCCGATCTCTCCTATATCTCAGCATAGCGAGAATGACATAGCTGCAGTCTTGGATGATGATTTTGCAGAAAAGACTCCTGCATTACCAGTTGTAGAAGAAGATGTTCCCGTTGAAACAAGCACTGCCTCACTACCTGCAGATACGAGCTTAGCTGAACATATGCAAGAAGATATACATTCTGAGAAATCGAGTGATGATTTGGACAGTCACTTGTTAGAAGAATCGAATGAGACATCTTCCCCTGAAATGACGCCAGAAACAATGCTTGATATCCCTTCCTCTGCAACTCCTCAAACCTCTGAAATAGAACAGATTACTACAAAAATTCCTTTGGGTCGTGGTCATCGAAACAAACAACTTCCTGTGAAACTCCAAGACTATGTCTTGAACACAGTTATTCCTGATTTTGCTGCTTCATCTCCTGCCTTGTACTCAATCTCAGATTACGTAGATTGCTCAGTGTTCTCAGTTAATCATTGTGAGTTCTTGGCGTCTATCACAATCGCATGTGAACCAACTTCGTTCAAAAAGGCAATGGAAGACGCGAACTGGAGACTTGCGGTTCGACATGAAATTGATGCGCTGGAAGATAGTGATACTTAGGAGATTGTCACACTACCAAAAGAAAAGAATGCCTTGGCATGTAAATGGGTATTTCGTTTGAAGTTTAGAGCAGATGGTACTTTTGATAACGTCACAAGGCACGTCTGGTTGTTTGCGGAAACAAGCAAGTAGAAGGAGATGATTATGACGAGACATTTGCTCCCGTTGCGAAAATGACTACGGTTCGAAATTTTCTGCAACTTGCAGCATTTCTTAATTGGGAAGTGCATCAGATGGATGTTCATAATGCCTTCCTTCACGGTGATTTAAAAGAAGAAGTGTACATGCGCTTACCACCTGGTTTCCGAGGAATAGAAAAAGTTCAGGTCTGTAGACTACGAAAATCTCTATATGGTTTGAAACAAGCACCGAGATGCTGGTTCGAAAAATTAACATCAGCTTTGCTAGAATATGGTTTCGACCAGAGTCGGTCTGATTACTCACTTTTTACTCTGGACAATGGACAATGGAACTACTCGACGTCATGTTCTAGTGTGCGTAGACGACTTGATCATTTCAGGAAGTACGGTCTCTCGATAAACCAAACTTCGAGTCCACTTTTCACATCAACAAGACCAAAGCAAGCTAACGTCTTGAAAGATCCGCAAAGCAGAACAAAATTTTGGTGTTTGAAGAACCAACTAATCGTCCTGTAACAAAAATAACATAAATCACATAAAATAGCATGACATGTACGACCTCAATCTGTTTGGGTTCTAGGATATTACCCACTTTCTTCCAAAAAAAAGAAACAACTTTATATACGGAGTTCAAAATTTTGAAACGATGTGGAAACACAAACACCAATTACCAGGTTCAACCAAAAAATTACCTTTCATGAATACGAGACTATCAACCTCGATAAGCCCCACAATGACGCCTTGATTATACAAACGTGTGATTTTAGAATATTAGTCTTGATATATACACAACTAGACAAGTGAACACGAGACTATTGACCTCGATAAGCCCCACAATGACCCTTTGATCATACAAGTGTGTGATTTTATCATATTAATCTTGATCTATACACAACTAGACTATTTAGTACTATTTACAGTTTACATTGGTAATGCAACATAAACTGTGATATTTCTGGCCTGCCAAGCTTATGTAAGGACTCGACCCTATATGGTCTAAAAGTTGGTCTCATTCATAACTTCTAAATTAAGTTTTTCATTACAATAACTTAAAAGCTTCATTGTAATTGAAAATGGCATGGAACAGAAAACAAGTGAACTATATGTTTATGTATAATAGTTTTAAATTATTAGTAAGAGTTTTTGATAATTATCTTGAATTTTTGATGTTGCATTGTGCCATCGTCATTTCAAACATTAATTTTATACTTTATTCCTAAACAATGTTTAATAGCAAAATATATTATAATTTTTTAGTAATTAAATAGATAAAATTATATTTTTCATTAAAATTTTATGATTTGATTTCATATATATAATGGTAATACTGAAATTAAAATTACAAATCAAATAAAATTTTGATGCTTTCCCGCATTTTTTCTAATCTTTCTTTAGTTTTAAAAATGTTTTTTCCTTTTATTTTTAATATTGATATATTTTTAACTATAAGTTAAAATAAATTAAATTTCTGACATAGTTATCCACGGTCAATTTGATAACTCAATGATTGAAAAATAATCAGATTCAACAGCTAGACTGTGTTTAAAACATTAATTAAACCATAGTTCATTCTCATTAATTTTTGTAGTGCAAATAATATCTATTAAAGTATAGTATCAATACTATTGTTTCCAAATGCCATAATTTTTATTTATTGGACTTCGTAAGGTAGTCAACATTTTGTAATATTGAAAGTAGTAGATCACTAATATTTTGGAATTAAAGGCTGACTTTACAAAATATGCATACATGTTTTAAGTATGCATACATTTTAGAAGTAGTTACAAAAAATATTTTATTAATAAACAGTGTTACTGGAACTGATAAAATCTTATGGATCCGATAAAATAAAAATATTCACTAATATTCATAACTGTATATTTACGTATTTGACAGAATTGGATCCGCAAATTTTGGAACAGTAATGGAATTTACAAAATTATTTATCAAGGTGGTTACATGATATATTTAGATAATCATTTAAATGTAGTTATATTTTAAGTTGGACATAATCTTTTATTAATCGGCCATGTTCTTAATTTAATAGTATTGATATCCAAGCGTGGCCTAGTTTTAAAACAAAAAAAATTCATCTCGAAAGAAATAACTTGTACGTGAATGAGTATCCGAATGTCCATACAACTGATTCTGTAAATATTTTTTTTTTAAATCTTCTTACTATATGATTGGCTAAAAGAAATAAAATAGAAATAAATTTTTATTTAGTGACACTAAGTGGCAAAAAATGTAATATGTTTAATTTATTTTGATTTAAGTTATTATTTTGTTCACATAAACTAAGCATTTGAATTATTTATTTTATTATGTTATTTTTCACCGATTGAAACTAAGATAAAATTTTTTTAGTAAAACATATTAAACCGAATTATTAACCACAAAACCCGGTTAATTTACTTTTCTGGTTTTTTTTATAATTTACACAAACTTAATGTTGATTAACTAAAAATATACACTATTACTTTTATGGTAATATAATTAATGATTTGATGTTATGTTAAGTTAAATATAATTAATGTTGTGATATAATTTTTTTTTGACATCAGATACAGACTCATATAGACTCTGCGAACCAAGCTGGTAGCTCCGTATCCATGTGAACAACAAAAGACGTCTGAGTTCTGACACTGCGTGCTAGACTATCCGCCTTTGAGTTTAGTGTTTTTGGTACATAGATAATAGTAGAGCTGGTGAAACATTCTTAAAGCATCCTAATATCTTGGAGATAACTTGCAAAAGCTGGCCACTCATTCGTGATATAATGTTAAGGTAATATAATAAATGAAATTATTAAAAGAACATTATATTTTTTTATACTACTATCAATGTTTTCAAACAATTCTAATTTATTTTGTTATCTAAACTAGAGATTTTTCCCGGGCTACGCCCGGGTTTATGCAAATATCATTATATTTAATACATATATATTACACATATATTTTATGAGAATGTAAATATTAGTTTGTTTTAAATATGAGTGAAAGGCATACTTTTTTTTTAACTATCTGAATATATATGGGATGGTGAGAAAATTTGAAATTGATAAATAATTTGTTAAAACTTACTTTAAATCACTAACTTGCATTTTTTTTACTTAACTCATATATTTTCTAACTACTCCAATTTGTTTTGTGTGGAAAGATTTTTAGTTTAAAAAATATTTTTTTTCTTTTAAAATATCAGTATTAAAACTAAATTGTAGAGAATTTATGTTTAACTAAATATGTAATCTAAGTAACTATATATTTCAAGAAGATTATAATTTTTACTATGTGGGTAAGTAGCAAGGAATAATATATATCAAACCAAAATGCATGGCTCTTATTTAATTCTTAACAGTAAAATCTACAAGTGATAATAGTAAAATACGAATTTTAATTATACATGAATAAATGTATTATGCCCCTTCTGTTTTTATTTCTTGATGTTTTGTATTTATGCACACAAATTAAAAAACAATTAGCGTATTTCTCTATATTTTAAAATAAGAGCACCTTCACTATCTATCTAATCGCAACTCAACCATCAGAATATATATATACTAGGAAATATTAAAAACCACCATAAAAATAATAATTTTCATATTAAAATTTTAAAACAGTATATAGTTTGGAAAAAAATCTCTAAAACCTCATCTATTAGAAAATGGAGGGAATACCTTTTATTTTATATATGAATAATTTCAGTATAATTATATGAGGGCTCAAGAAAATACATACACTTAATCCTTAAAAATTGGTTATGAATATGTATATTTCTAAGTGGCTTTATGGATTTTTTTAACATTGAACTTAGTGAATTTAATCAACACTTGGAATCATATTCAGTCCTATATCTAATGTAAATTGTATTGTATACAATGATCTTTTAAGAACCCATTAGAAATTTATTTTTTTTATATACATATCGTACATCGATTTCAGCTAAGCTTAGAGTAACTAATTTTAATTTGAAGTTATCATTCTATCTCTCTATTTGTATTTTACCAAGCGAGCCATTTTGGCAATGAAAACAAAACAAACCAAACTGAATCCTCAGGAACACACAAACCCGTAGAAACTTTTTTAATTTTCCATTACGTACAAATCTTCTTTTAGTTTCCTTCTTACATTGTAGTCACCACTTCCAACTCTTGTGTCATACTTCTTCTGTGGTGTTTGAATCTTGTGACTTACTTCTTCTGTGGTGTTTAAGACCTTCCTTTCATGTTCAACGGTTGGAGTCAAACATACAAATATTAGTATATAGTTGAACAACCATTTTCGCTTACCCAAAACTAGGGGTGGGCGTTCGGTACCCGTTCGGGTCCGGATCGGGTATTTCGGATTTTCGGGTATTTTGGTATTGGGGTCTAGCACCCGTTCGAGTATTTCTACATATCGGGTCGGGTTCGGATATTTTTAGTTTGGGTTCGGTTATTTCGGATCGGGTTCGGATATTT